>CAOLHI010007179.1:0-18093 GCA_948474755.1 Ctenosaura bakeri
TGTCTTTTTCCTAAAAAATCCTTCAAGAGTTTCCTTACCCCCCCTGTTTCCAGGATTCGGAGCGGGGGGGGGGTCTTCCCCCTCCCACAATTCCTCACATTTCTTCCTCCTCACAGGCAGAAACTCTCTCCTCCTCCACCTCCCCCTTGTCCTCTCCACCCATTTTTGAACCCCATTCCCTCCCATTCATGGCTGCTCATGCCTTCTGGCATCTCATAATAACCCTCACCCCTTCTCATGCCCCACGAGGACCCCCCAAGCCAGGCAACAGCCAAATGTCCCCCCATCCAGGTGACCAGCAAAGATATTTTCTCCTTTGAACGCCTCCCCTATATCTCCACACAACAGAGAGAGGAGAGGAAGTTGAAGCAGCTGAAGCCAAAAAGATGCCTTTTTAGGGGGAGGAAAAGGGGAACTTTTGCGTCCACACCAGTCACCCCCCCACCAGGCCCTCCAGAAGACTCTCCGGTCTTGGCCCTAAAGTGGGGGGGCTCTCCCTCCTTCCTTCCCCTGGAACATATTTGCAGTCCTCCTTTGTCCCACTGCCTCCCTTTTCTGCAAGAAGAGAGCCTCGGAAGCAACAAAATGTGCCTGTGGGATGGGAAGGAAGCAAGAAGGAGAAGAGCCCCCCTTTTAGGGTAAGACCAGATCTCTGTCTGATCAACAGTGGGAATCAATATCATCAACCATGGTATCCTTTGGAAACAGCTGGGGGAGGTGTTGGGAATCAGAAGCACTGTGTTGCAGTGGTTCTGGTCCCACCTCTCAGGCAGGTTCCAGATCAGTGGTTCTCAACCTTCCTAATGCCGCGACTCTTTAATACAGTTCCTCATGTTGTGGTGACCCCCAACTGGCCACTCCTCCTTACCTCCGGACGCTTCATCCGCCAGCAGATCCTCAACATCAGAGAGGTCAGCGTAGCTTCTCCAGTGCTGACGGATTGCTTCTGATTCTGCGTCTTCCGGGAAGGAGGCCTCATCCAGTCGCTCCGACGCCTCAGTCACCTGTAGCCAAAGGGAGAGAAGAGGCTGATGACAGAAATCTTTTCTCAAACCCAAGCAGGCACATCTGGATCTATCCTGTGTCAGAAACTCCCTTGGGATTCAAATAAATGATCAGTAGTGGACGTCACCTTTGGGAGAAAAGCAAGGTATAAATTCAACAAACAAGCAGCAAACTCCACAGCTTGCAAACTTGATTTTGGGGCTGAAAAATAAAAAATGTTGGGTTGTGCATCAGTCTGATGAGGAGGGAGGGCTGAGAGAGCGTTCATACATTACATCCTGGACTAGGACTGCTAGGCCCTATAGTTTCTGGTTGAAAACCTGAGAATTAGGGACAACGGCCCTTGTTGATGTCATTAAATGTTATGCATTAAATACCAACCACAGTTGCCCAAAGCTTGTCATTCAAAACCTAGCAGAGAATGTATTTTCCCTTTTGGAATTTAGAAAGAAATTTTAGCTGACGTCTAGGGTGTACCCAGATCAAGCTAAAAGGAGGCGATTATTCCTTCTCACTTATTCAGGGAGAAGGAACATTTATTTGCTTCCAGCCAGAAGGCAGGTGCACAACAGAGTGGAAGGTGAGTCCTGGACCCACAATGGCCAGGAAGGAAAAAGAAGGAGGCTAAATCTTTGCAAGTTGTAGCAAGAAATCAATTATACCTTGCCAGTGGTAGCAAACTGCTGCTTCGATAGCTGAGCTGTAGATTTACACACAGTCTTTTCTTTCCTCTGGCCTAGAGCTGGGATTCCCCCCAAGGTGGAGAACTTGTGCCCTTGTCGCCAACCCGAAGATGAGCCCCAAAAACTAGAGACCCAGACCCTAAGATCTACCAACCCTGTCCCAGACACATACTGCCTCCGTGTACAAATCTACCCAGATGGCTGAGCTCTCCTCAAACACTGCTTTTCACAAATAATACGAATACATACTGGGCTTTCTGGATCTGTGTTGCTGTTCTAGACTTTCTCAATTAACAAACACTTGAAATAAGGAATTTTGGGGCTTGGTAATTATATTTTTAGAAACCCAGCGTTGTGTAGTGGCTCAGCCATGCAAACCACTGGGTGACCTTGGGTGTACCAGACATGCCCAGAAAACCTGGTTTGCCTTAGGGTTGCAATAAGTTGGAAAACAACAACAACACAATTCATATTAATTAATTATAATATCATGAATAATACTATAGTTAATTAATATTAGTTATGAAATTATTATTATTATTATTATTATTATTATTATTATTATTATTATTATTATTTCTAACCCAATTCTCCCCAAGGCTTGACATGATACAACATAAATTAAAATAGAACTAAAAACACATCATGCATTAAAAACTAGAAAACACATAAAACCATTTAAACTACATCAGTGTAAAATTCATGGGTTAAAAATTCCCTGAAGAGATAGGTGTTAAGTTTTTTTTTTTAAAATTCAGAGAGGTATTCTGCTGTCAAATCTCTTCTGGCAAGTCATTCCACACAAGAATGTGTGACACAAAAACAATGGCAACAATTATATTTTTTAAATTAGCAATTTTTCATAAAACGTTTTTTCTACTAGTTTTACAAAAACAATTTTAAATATTCAGATTGTATAGAGTGCTATTTTAAATGTTTCCCTATGCTATGTTTGTTATGAAATTTTGGAAAACAAAATAAAATACAAACGAAAAAAAAAAAAAAGAGTTTGCTGATAAGACTTGATAAAGGAAAAGGGGAAGATGCACAGCTACTAGGGAGCACAGCTCTGGGGAGAAGATGAAATTTGGGGTGTATTTGTCCCCCCAAAATACGTTTCCCCCCCCCTCCAAAATTAAAATTTTCCTTCAGCCCCCAATTTCTTGCATTGCTTTAAAATTAAAAACTTAGTTGAGCATCTAGAAATACAGTTCAGACAGTGCAGGAGATGAGCTTGTTTTTATTTAGTTTCTTTAATAATTGTTTAATAAATTATTATTTAAGCTTGTCATTACTGTCTTTCATATAGTTATTTTATCAAGTTTGTGTTTTTTTCTCTGTTTCAGTAAAGTTCAATTTTGTTTAGTTTTAGTTCTAGTTACATATTAGTATTATTTATGTGTGGCTTGTTTTTTTCTCCAACTTTTTCCCTTTTTTTCTGCAGTAATAGATTATACTTTGTTTGCATCTTCTTTTAAGTATTAATAAATTTTTTGCCAAAAGAAACACGGGTTAAACATGGAAACCAAGAAGCAAGTGAAGTCCGGGGCAATGCAAACAAACCCAATAAAAGAGTTTTAGATGTGAATGAGAACAAAATTTGGGACCCTCACAAACAATTATCTTATTTCCTTCATGGCACTAACAAATATGTAGTCTTCAAAACTGCTAAGTTTAAAAATTTAAGCTTTTCCAACGGGAGAAAAAAATTTCCATAAAATATATTGGAGTTGCATGAAAGGGGGGGATGAATTAATCTAAATGCTACTGTTTCTGTATTTTATTATTTTATCTTTTTCCAAAGAAGTTGATAACCTATTTATAAGTTCTGATATTTTCTTAGAGTGTTTTCTTTATTTTCATTTTTACTTCATTTTATTTTTGTCATACTTTATTTTAGCTTTTTTTCTCTTGCTTCACTCTCTTTTACTTATTTTATTGCCTTTTACAATTTTTAAAGTTTTTCTTTGACATGGTCAATTGACTGATCCATAAATTTATACCACTACTAGATGTGAATGATTTGCAATTTCTCATTCCCTCCAATGCTAGAAATTTGGGAACTGAAGGGAAATTTCAAAAGGAAAAAAAAATTCTTATTTAGGGGCCCAAAATTCCTCATTTTGTCCCCTAGTTACTACACCTCTGAGGAAAAAAAAAATTTAGATACTGATACAATTTAAGCCACAAGACAAAACAAAACAAAAAAATTGCTTGTTTAATAAATTAGAGATTATTTGGGGTCTGAGGCCTACATCCTCCGGGAAGCCTTGGGCTGGAGTGAAAGGCGAGGGGCTCACCCTGCCTCAGAACAGGTGCTTTTTGGGGCCAGAAAATACAACATAAAAATGAATTATGTCTATTATTAACTTGATTGGGAATTTTTTGCAATCCTCCTTTTTGGCCTCTGTGTGTTTTCTTCCCACAACGCTCTCTCCTCACCCTTTTTCCCTCCCTTGGGGTTCTTTTTTACCTAAAAAAATTTTCCTCACAAAAACACCAACCCCCCCCCTCAGAACTTCCATGGCAGCTCCTTTTAGAAGATACTCAGAATCCTGGACAAAAAACTCTGATACCTGGGTTAATTAAAAAGAAAAGTAACTTCTGCTCAACAGTCGGGAACCCGAACCCTGAGTCACAGAGGCTTCTGCTCAGCAGGGAAGGAGGAGGAGAAATGTGGTGGCAGGAAATGCGGGGAGCCCGGGAACTCAAAATGGAGGCACTTTGGTTAAGCAAATGCCAAGGGGATCCTTTGGTTTAGGCCTTTCAGCAGGCAATGCCCTCCATGAACTGAAGGGTCCTGGGTGCTGGGTTTCCACCGGCCCTGCAAAGTGACCGGGGGAAAGGGGGATTGGGGGAAAACGCTGTATATTTTCCTATACTCTTTCACTCCTCATAAAGGCACAAAACAACAATAAGAACCCATATTTCTTGAGATAAAAGTTGCTGGTGAATGAAATAAATAAATAAATAAATAAAAAAAGGATCCTAGGGCTCCTGAAAAATTTCAGCCCTTTTTGGGAAAGGGAAGGGGTAGGAGATACTGATTTGAGGGGGGGGAATTTGCCCCTTTTGGGGGGGGGGTTTAAAGTCCCCCAAAAGACCACCAACTTTTTTGAAATGGAGGGGGTTTTTGGGTTTGGGGGAGCTGGAGGGCGTATGCAGTCCATGACCCCCATTTTTCCCCATCCCTACTTTAGCCACATTTGCAGCTTTCATAAAGCAAATCCTCAAAATGCCCCATTTTTACAGGAATGACTCCACTTCGTCCCCTGCCTTCCCACTCTTCCAGCTGTTTCCTAAAACGCCCCGTTTCTTTCTCATCTTCCTATTTAAAATAAATTTATAGAGTGTTTAAATTTTTTGGGGCAATCCTCCCTTTTCCCCCTTTTGTGTGTTTTCTTCCGGTAACGCTCTCTCCTCAGCCTTTTCCCCCCCTTTGGGATTTCATTTTATCCACAAATTACCTCACACAAACACCAACACCCCCCTCAAAAATTCCATGGCAGCTCCGGGGGGGTTTTTTTCAGAATATAGAATATTTGTTTTTCCCGGGGTTTAAAAAATTCGGGATGAAAAAATTTTTTAAAAAAAAAAAAGTAACTTCTGGCTAACCCTCAGCCATGGCCCCGGGGTTTCGGGTTTGTTTTGCTCAGCAGTGAAAAAAAGGGAAAAAATGTGGTGGCGGGGATGCCGGGGGCCCAGGTGTGGGTTTTTATGCTACTCTGCTAAAAAAAAGGACTGTTTTAGGTTTAATACCCTTTTCCCCCCAAGGGGCTAACAACCTGGGAAACGCAAAGTCCAACAGCCCCCACTAGTTTTTAAGTAAATTTAAGGATGATGGGAGAAGCAGTTAAAAAACCCCCTTGGAGGGGCTTGGGCCCTGGGTGACGTGCTCTTTTTCCCCCAAGTCCTGTGGGGGTTTCCCCAAAACCTGGGTTTCAAGGGTTCCTTCCTCAGTCCTGAGCCGTGAGGGCTAAAGGGGGGAAACGGGGTGTGGGGTCCGTGGCGAGGGGCCCGCCTGGATGCCACCGGCTGCCGGCTGGTCTACGGGGGAAAATTTCCAAATATATTGACAATTATGTAAGAAGCAGAACAGTTTTTTTCTATAGCACCACCTACCGACACGGTGCTCTACAAGTAAAAAGAGAAACAGTGGGGCCTGAAAAAGGGACTTTTCCATCTAAACTGTAGGTGGATCTATACACAAGAAAAGGAAGGAATAATACCTTATCTATACAATTGCAAGACAAATTCCCCGACAAGATTTTAAACATAAATAAATAAGAAAAAAGTATAATATAAAGGAAACCGACAAATACAGGTAATCAAAATTGTTAGCCCAAAAGGTGGGTGCCACAAGGGCCAACCCAGTGAGGGGGCCCCCTCCTCTTTCCCCCCATGGTGGCCCCAAAAACGGACTTGCTGAGAGTTTTGGGGAAGGGATAAGTCCTCTTGGATCCTGGGAAATTTCAAAGGGTGAAAAAGCTGGCCCCCGGTTCCCCGGGTTGGGGTGACCAAACCCCTTTGGGCCAACGAGAACTCTCCAGGGGAAGTTTTTGGCTCCACTGCTTTCCCTTTTTATTCTGAAATAAGTTTTGTTTTATTGAAGCAAAATATTTTTTTGATGTAAAAAGAAGAAACATTTATATGTTTACATTTATACTTTTTTTTGACGTGTTTTCTTGGCTTTTAATCTGTATTGCACTGTTGTAAGCTTCTTTAAGTGCCATTATTAAGGAAAATGGGGTTTTAAATGAATGCAATTAATAAAACAAATACAAAAAAGCAAAAACTGCAAAATAAAGTCTGCTTCTGGGATTTCCCAATTTTTCCTTATTTTTTTATTCTTCCTCATCATTGATGAAATTGCCATTTTATCCACATTTCGTTGCAGTGTGGATGGAGAGCCAGCTTCCCTCCAACGTGCTGCCGCCCATGTTCTTAGGGGGCCTGGCCCATCGAACCCCCCTATTAGTCAGAATTAAGGGGACCTGATGATGCTCCCCGGGATTTCTGGGGGCAGGCAGGGGGGGATGGGGAGGGGGGTGAAGCAGGATGGCTCCCAAATGCCCCTCAATTCAGTTCCAGGAAATTCACAGACACTGCAGCCTTGCTCGCTGGGGATGCTGGGAGCTATTCCAAGGGAATTTCCCCCAAAAAAATTCCCCTTTTGTCCTCTTCACTCCGCTGCCACTTTCCAGCTCCCCTTAGACTCCCAATCTGATGCTTAGTTCAAATTTTTACTCCCTTTAATCTCTAGCTTTGGGGGGTCCCACACCCCCAGACTGGATCATTTATTTCTTAATTAAGCATTTTTAACCCCCCCTTTCCCCGAATGCCCCCAAAGGGCCCCCAGAATAAAAGGCATGTGTGCATTCAGTACATTTTAATGCAGCTTCTTTAATACGTGGCAGTCAGGGTCACTGGCCATTGCTAAGAACAGTTCCCATATTTAAGCAAATTAACGATGACCACATCATAGCCAGAAGGAGGAGGTTAACCGGGATCTTCCTTTTGGCTTTAAAAAATTTCCCGGCTGGTGTAGTTTTCTTGGGCCCCCTCAGGGCTCTGCCAGGAGAAGGGACAGAGGCCAGTCCAACAGAGTACTGAGGGGGGAGAGAGAGAGGGAGAGACTGACTTGGGGGGGTGGGGGGAAAAGGGGACAGACCCCAAGGGGAAGCTTTAAAAACAAATTTGTTCAGAGGGTCCCCCCCCCCTTCCTCTGAGGCTGTGAGAGTGTGGTTTGCAGCAAACCCCCACAATCACATCCCTGTTGTTTTTGGCTCCCCTTTAAATTTTCACCCAGATGCTCTTGACTTGGCTTCCCAGATTTAAGTCATGGATCTCTTCACAGGTGAAACACCTTGGACTTTTGGGGCTATCCTCCTCCTTTCTTTTTGGTCTATTTCTGCAAAATAGGTTATTCTGCCCCCCATTCCTACATTCCAATCATGAGACTCATCCCACCAGGTCTCAGTGATGCCTATTAAGTCATATTTATTTTGTTGTATTAGGGGTTGAGTTTTATCTTTTATTTTCCCCCCGCTCCGTGCATTGGTGTAGAGACACTTAAGACCATGTGCGCTTGGGGGGGTCCATTCCTAAAGTTGTTTCCCTCCCCCCCTTTTTGGGTTTTTAAACCCTTTTTGGGTTTTATTTGGGCTACTGTTTTAGCACTCACTGGGAAACCTTCTCTCAGTTAAAACTGCTCCCTCCCCAGTCACACTCAGCTTAAGATTTCCTGATCCGTTTTGCAAGACTTAGCAAAAACACTCCAGCCAATGGTTCTGAGGTGCAGGTCATCCCTTTCCAGGAAGCAACTTTGTGAAATGGAACCGTAAACCAAAAACCCAAATTGCTCCCCGGAGGCACCATCTTTGGAGCTAGTTGTTGAAGGAGCAAAACTGAATCCCGAAAGCTTAGACAATACAATAAAATGTATTAATGTTCACTCAACTTCCTGTGCCACTTTGTGTTAGTCTGGTTTGGCTCACCCCCACTCCTCTCAGCCTGGTGTTAGCCGTGTCCACCCATGTCAGCCTGGTGTCCCCCAAACTCCACCCCTGTCACCTGGTGTTTTCCCAGCTCCCCCCCATGTCAGCATGATGTCAGCCTGATGCTTGCCAAGCTCCACCCATGGCAGTCTGGTGTCCGCCCCCCCTCCATCCGTGTCAGCCTGATGTCAGCACAGCTCCGCCCGTTTCAGGATGGTGTCCGCCCCCCTTTACCAGCACGTTTCTTTAGGACTGTTTTGGAAAGACAGGAATACTCCTGGAGCAGCAGGAAATTAAAGAGGCACCCCTTCTTCAGTTTGACTATAATTAAAGACTGCAATTACTGGTGGAAGATCCTTTCATTGGATTCTGACAGATTTCCCAAAAAAGTGCCCCGGAAGAACAAACAGGCAGTTTTTAACACACCACATGGCTTAGCCAGCTTTATCAAATTATCGCACATCTTGGTTTTTCAATACAATATTTATTATCGGTTAGACATCAGGCCATAGGAAAATTTTTAAAAAAAGACGTATGGATGTAAATGCCCAAATTGATATTGAGACACTTGCAAAAATTTTTTTCAATGAAATGGTTGGCCCAAATGGAAAATTTTCCTTTTAAATAGAAAAATATAGAAAAATATCTGACAATGGACCTAACCAAAAATTTTAGGGCCCGGGTTTAACCAAAAGCAAGGGGTTTGACAGGTAAATTCCCCTTAAAATTGGACAATTCCATCAAGGGCCAGATATCGAGAGAAAATTTTGTCTGTGGGGCATCTGAAATGGAAGATACTGAGCATGTCCTATTCAGCTGCAAACTATATGACACAGAAAGGGCCCAGGACCTACAGACAACACTCGAAAAAGAATTTACACCCTGGGACCATAGTAAATGGTTAGCCCACTTCCTTCAAGGTACAAATACATCGTTGTAACTAGAACTGCTAAACTCATAGGTAGGGCTGTTCAACTGAGATGATGTTTTATTGAGCACATCGGGGTTGCATGTAAAGCTGTCTCTTGTCTGACTGTTTATTGTTTCTCCTCTCAGGAGGCAGAGAACATCAAGCCTCATCTCCCCTGATGAGGACTCACTCCACCTCTTGTCCCAGGTGAGGAAGGGAAGGGGGGCTGGAAACAGAAAAGGCTGGCATTTTCCCCTCCCTCCTTCCTTAGGGAAATGCCTTCAGAATAGATCCACCCCAAGACCTTTTGCTGCCCGAGCCAAATGGCAAGATGGCGCTCTCTCCTTTTCTTTCCCCAGTCAGGAGAAGAGGAGGATTCTAGCTGGACCACTCCCCTCTCCTTGGCCTTCAAACCCAGTCATTGCTTCCATTTTGCATTGCCTCTCCCTGCTGTACCTCTCCCCCTCTTTTCTACAGCCATCTTCCTCCCTGGGCTTCCTTCTCTCCCTCACTCTTTTTTGCGGGTTGCATCTGATGAGCGGAAGGGGGTCCCACATTTCACTCCTCCCCCACAACTGTCTTTCCCAGGATCCAGAAGACGCTGCCTTGGATGGCATGAGCAGCCTGGAGGATGTGGAGAATGAGACTGTGTCTAGCTCATCCAGGTACTTTCTTCTCCACTGGGGGAATAACTTTGCTACCCCCAAGTGCTTTCCTCTCCCTGCCTTGATCTCGCAGAGCCAGAGACACCTGGAACTGCCCACCCACCCCCAGTCCCTGCCATTCCCTGGCATGGGAAGGCTGCCATTCCCAGTCCTCTCTCAACCCCCCGTGTCTCTCTGCCCAGCCCCCTGGACTTGGAGAAAGAGGAGGAGGAAGCTGCCCTCCATCCTTCCCGGTGGCCCTCTTGTGATCAGGAGAAGGTAAGAGACAGAGTTCCCCTTGGTAAAACCTGGGACCACCACCAGGAAGGCATCACCCCAGACCCCCCCCATCAGGGTAGATGAAAGGTGCCTCTTTCTGCTGAATGGCAGGATTGTCTCAGAGAACTGGGCCCTCTCTTGACTGGGACCAACTGGATTCAGACAAGGGGCCTGTTTTTCAGTGAGCATCTCTGTGTGTACCATCCCCCCCACTCTGCTTCCCACTCCCTCTCAGCCCCAGAAGCCTTTGCAGGGCTCCCTGCAGGTGCCCTGATTTCCTCTCTTTCTTTTCCGGCAGTGCGAGGAGCTTCTGCATCACCTCTGCCAGCTGCTCTGCATTCCCTCCTTCGCAGAGGCCACACAGGCAGTGGACTACGTGGCCCAGAAACACTTGGGATTGGCCATCGATAACTTTCTTGGGTCCACAGACAGGTAGGAAGACTGCCTCTTGTTCTGCCCCAAGGAGTGTCCAGTCCTGTGCCTCATCCCTGTGGGGCCCCCCTCTCACTCCCTGTTCCTCTTCCCAGGCAATGTTATGAGTTGATACGTGCAGTCTTCAACTCACCAGACTGCAATGTGGATGCGGTGCTGGACCTGCTCCTGGCCCAGGTGAAGGGAGGCCCTCACCCTTTGGATGCAGCCACGGTAAGGACCTCACTGCCCAGAAGTCGTCCCAGCTGCACTGGCCCACCCATTCCCCTCGCCTGGTTCTCTGGTGTCTTCCAGGTAGAAGGAAGTCCCATCAGATGGACCTGTGAGGGAGAAGGAGATCTCCAGAGAGTTCTGAGGGCGACCCAGTTTTCCTCGCCTGCACCTTGTTTTGGGGGGCAGGGGAAGGAGACGCAGCCCTCCTTCCCTCCTGAGCATCCACAGTTGTTGAGGCCCAAACCTCCTTCTCTCCACAGGTGAAGGTCACCCGAGCCATCCATTGGATCATCCCCTACATCTGTGACATCCAGACACTGGAGCAGCTGTGGCTCCCAGAGCTCTCCCCCGGTGAAGCTGTTCTTTGAGGCCACCAAGATGGAGGAGGAGGAAGGGACCAGTGGGAACCCCGAGAACAACTCCTTGTCTTCCAAGTAAGCCGGGTGATTAGGAGAGGGGTGGATGGAGAAATGGTCAGGGGAGTTTCTGGCCCTCCTGAGGGGCTGGATGTGAGAGTCCATGCCCCCCCCAGCAAGCAACCAAGCATCTCTATCGCGTCAGCTCAGGCTTTGAATGTCCCTCCTTGTTTGTTGAACTCCCTCCTACCTGCAGTGAAATCTTGAAGATCCTGGGAAACCTCCTGAAAAGGATGGCTCAGGTATCCCAGGAGGAGATCTCCACAGCCTCTTGCTTCACGTGAGTCTTGGTCCTCTCTGCCATTCTCTGGTTCTGGTGGTGGGGAGTGTCTTCGCTTCCCCTCTCCCCAACCCGTGAAAGGAAGGTTCGTACAAGGGGCTGGGTGGCCAGTTGTTCCTGCCTATGGAAAGATGGGCTCCTTTCTCCCTCTCCCTTTCTAGGAGGTGCCCAAGGTCCGGAGGTCAGCCCTCACCTGTTACAGGCACCTTATCCAGCACCTGGAACGTGCCCGGATGGAGCACCATACCCTCCACAACCTCTTGTTAATGCTGATGCTGGTGGAGGATGAGGATGTGGAGGTGGCTGAGGTGAGGAGGCCAAAGTGATGGCCCCACAAGGCTTGGAGGTTTTGGCTGCTGTGGGGATCTGGAGGAAGGTCAGCGGAAAGGGTGACCTTTTGCCCTCCAAGCAGGTCTGACTCAGTTTCCCTCTGTGTCTTCCTCCTTTACTTTGAAGGTAGCGAAAGCAACTCTCTGGGAACTGGCCGAGGCCCTGCAGTGGCACCTGGAGAGCAGCCTTCTTGCAGAGGACACTTTTTCCCTGCAGGAGGTGCCTCACAAGGTTGCCAAGTGCCTGGTAGGTGCCCACAGGGCAGTCTGGAAGGGCCCAAGCTCAGAGGGCACGGGGCATTAGGCCAGGCTGAGGGAACCGCGATTTTGGCTTTGGTCTATCACCCCAGATCCAGCACTGCGACTCAAGGATCCTAATGTGTTATCACTGGTTCAGAGCTCCCCAAATCCCAGAGTGTTGGGGCCCGAAGAGAACAGTGGGGGGTCCGTCATCATCAGGCACGGGAGCTGGGTGCCCAGACCACTTCTGGAGAGCCCTAGCAATTCGTATTTGAGTCCAGAACCTCAGCGGGGACAGAGGGACCCTTCTTGAATACTGTGTCCAGTTCTAGACATCCCAATTCAAGAAGGATATTGACAAGCTGGAGGAAGTCCAGAGGAGGGCGACCAAAATGGTGAGAGGCCTGGAAGCCATGAAGCCCTATGAGGATAGACTTAGAGAGCTGGGGATGTTTAGTCTGCAGAAGAGAAGGTTAAGAGGGGACATTATAGCCATGTTTAAATATTTGAAGGGATGCCATGTAGAGGAAGGAGGGGGCTTGTTTTCTGCTGCTCCAGAGACCAGGACAAGGAGCAATGGATTCAAGCTGCAGGAAAGGAGATTCCACCTGAACCTCAGGAAGAACTTCCTGACTGTCAGGGCTGTCCGGCAGTGGAATCTGCTGCCTCGGAGTGTAGTGGAGTCTCCTTCCTTGGAGGTTTTTAAGCAGAGGCTGGATGGCCATCTGTCAGGAGAGCTTTGAGAGTGTTCCTGCATGGCAGGGGGTTGGACTGGATGGCCCCTGTGGTCTCTTCCAACTCTACAGTTCTATGATTCTATGGTCTTCTTTAACCTAGGTTGATTCAAAAAGATATATCTGTGTAGATTTAAGTACAGGCCATAGGAATATTTAAACAAAGAATTATCGATGTAAATGCCCATATTTATCTTGAAACACTCGCGAATATTAGATCAATGAAATGGTTGGCCCAAAATAGAAAGTCCTTTCAAATAGAAACATATCTGACTATGGACCTCACCGAATATTATAGAACAGCTTTAACCAGAGCAAGATTCGAGCAGGTAGATTCCATGGTCAGATATGGACGATTCCATCCAGTGCCAGATATCGAGAGAACGTGTGTCTGTGGGGCATCTGAAATAGAAGACGTTGAGCATGTCCTACTCAGCTACAAACTATATGACACAGTGAGGGTCCAGTTCCTACAGACAACACTCGACAGAATTACACCCTGGGACCATAATAAATGGTTAGCCCACTTCCTTCAAGGTGCAAATACAAACGTTGTAACTAGAACTGCTAAATTCATACGTAGGGCTGTTCAACTGAGATGATGTTTCATTGAGCACATCGGGGTTGCATGTAAAGGTGATGAACTTATCTAACCATGTGATGGTTCTGCATTTTATTACCTTTTAGCCTATTATAAGACAATAACGTACTACTAGTAACTTTACTAACATAATATAGGTCATTTTATTTTGTCTAATTTATGTTATCCAATGATATTTTCTGCACTGTATCCTATATATTGTGCTTTTTTACATTTTATCATGTTTGCCGTTCATTGTTTGATATGGTCAATTGACTAATCAATAAACTTTAACTAACTCACTACTATTGCTGGTTAGGATCTGGCTGAAAGCTGCCCCCCTTGTTCTATCCTCCACCTTCTGGACTCTGAAATTGTCTACAAGGCAACTGAGAAATGTGTTGGTGCTGATATTCTCCCATGACTACTATATCTCTGCTTTCTGAAGGTTTGGTTGTCTGTTCCAGGGAGGCATCATCCAAGTCCTCAGTTTGGTTGAGGTTGTGGTAGACACCCACAATGGCATTACTGGTGGTTCTCTCCCCTTTAATTTCTACCCAGATGCTCTAAACCGGGCTTCCAAATTTACATCATACCTCTTCTCAGACGTAAATGTCCACGATAGATATGCTACTATACTCTTTTCCTGGTTGCCTATTTCTCTGAAATAGGCTATACCTCTCTCCAACTACATTTTAATGTAAACTCATCCCACAATTTGCTTAAAAACAAACTGGTTCTGTTCTACTCAGAGATCCCTAAAGCTCCCGCTACAGGGCTGGTGCTCACATTCTTAGCAAAACAGTCCTCTGAACGTGCATAGTGTGCTCTAAATGAACTGAAAAGGCGAAGGGCAACCGAAGACTTTTTTTTGGGATCACCCGGGGAAGGATTTTATAGCCAACTCCAGTCACACTCGGCTCTTAACAATGACTTAAATAACGGAGTGGGTTACTGTCAAAAAAAAAAGGGGGGTTTCCTTAAACCAAACAAGCCCCACAAGGCCCACGTTGAAAAACGCTGCACAATAGAATTCCATTCCACAGCCAGGAGGAAAAACAGCCACTCAGCCTCAAAGGCATTTAACTAATTTTATTGCGGGTAGTAAAACCATCAAGACAAGCAGTTAAGTAATTGCCATGCCTCACTGTGGCATCCACCATCACACAAAGCAAAACAGCGAGAGAAAGAATCAGGATCAGAATGAGGCAGGGCTTCTCAGAAAACCCTCTTATGCAGGATAACATACACTCCAGAACAATAACATGTTTACACGGCTGACTTTCCGTATGAAGTTACATGCAATAGCCATAACAATACAGAAACCAACCAAAACACCGGAACACAGCTGTGTAGCCTTGCCAGAACATAAACACATAACATGAGCAACTTTCTCAAAGAACTTGGGAAACTACCTGTGAAACAGAGGCCAAATATTTACAGTAGCAATTGCTACAGGAACAGCAAAGCAAAAAGACCATTAACTCTCTCCCCCATTAACAGTTACAGCATTACATGGCCAAAAAGAAAAAAAGAAAACGAGGAATTCAGCACCTGAAAGAAGCCAGAGAAAGAGGCACATTGGAGAAGGAGGGGGTTTTGGGGGGACCTGGCTGAAAAAAGAAATGTCCCCCCTTTTCCCTATCATTAGCTTGGAAGGGTGAAGGGTGTCCTTCTCCATGGAAATTATGCTTTTAAATCTCTAACTGAAAGCATTACATATAATACAATAGTGAAAACATTACATATAATACAATCAGTGAGTTAATTATATTTAGCCAATATTCTGTCATAACAGAAGCATATTTCATATTCTGTACATTTATGATTTTTGCCCCGGGGGGTTTTTTGATGTGAACATAAATGTTACTCTGAGAGAAGCTCTTTCCACATTCTATGATTTAAATGGCTTCTCCCCTGTGTGGGTCCTTTGATGGGAACGCAGATGTGAACTATGACTGAAACTTTTCCACATTCCATGCATTTATATGGCTTCTCCCCTGTGTGGGTCCTTTGATGGGGACGCAGATTTGCACTATGACTGAAGCTCTTCCCACATTCCATGCATTTATATGGCTTCTCATCTGTGTGTGTCCTTTGATGGGAATGCAGAGATCCCCTCTCACTGAAGCTCTTTCCACATTCCATGATTTAAATGGCTTCTCCCCTGTGTGTGTCCTTTGATGGGAATGCAGATGTGAACTATGACTAAACTCTTTCCACATTCCATGCATTTAAATGGCTTCTCCCCCGTGTGTGTCCTTTGATGGGAATGCAGAGATCCCCTCTCACTGAAGCTCTTTCCACATTCCATGCATTCATATGGCTTTTCCCCTGTGTGTGTCCTTTGATGGGAATGCAGATGTGCACTCTGACTGAAACTCTTTCCACATTCCATGCATTTAAATGGTTTCTCCCCCGTGTGGATCCTTTGATGTTTCCTGATGTTCCACAGTCGCTAAACTCTTTCCACACTCCATGCATTTAAATGGCTTCTCTCCTGTGTGAATCCTTTGATGTCTATTATACGTTTATCTCCCTGAAGCTCTTTCCACATTCCATGCATTTATATGGCTTTTCCCCTGTGTGGGTCCTTTGATGGGAATCCAGAGATCCACTATGACTGAAACTCTTTTCCCCATTCCATGCATTCATATGGCTTTTCCCCTGTGTGGTTTCCCTTTATGGGAATGCAGATGTGAACTATGACTGAAACTCTTTCCACATTCCCTGCATTTAAATGGCTTTTCCCCTGTGTGGGTCCTTTTATGGGAATCCAGAGATCCACTATGACTGAAAATCTTTCCACATTCCATGCATTCATATGGCTTCTCCCCTGTGTGGGTCCTTTATGGGAAAGGAATTTGCACTCTGACTGAAACTCTTTCCACATTCCATGCATTCATATGGCTTCTCCCCTGTGTGGGTCCTTTGATGGGGAAAAGATTTCACTCTGACTGAAACTCATTCCACATTCCATGCATTTAAATGGCTTCTCCCCCGTGTGAATCCTTAGATGTTTACTAAATGTTCCACTTTTTTGATGCTCTTCCCACATTCCATACACTTATACAGCTTCTCCCTCCATGGGTTCTGGGATATGAATGTAGATGTGCAGAATATTCCATTCTTCTTTTTTTGATTCAAAATGATGTCAGAAGGTCCCAAATAAAAGCTCCTGGAAAACAGAGGGTTTTTTCTTCTCAGTCTTTGATGTTTCTTTGTGCTCTTTTTCCCAAAACCCTCTTTTTTTACAGTACAATCCTGCGTTTTCCTCTTGATTCCACAGGCTTCTTGTTGATGTTGTTGTTATTATTATTATTATTATCACCTTCATTTAATTTTTCTTTTTCCTTGGCAGGACTCAAAGCAGCCTACAATACATGTAAAAAAAAAAAACTTAAAAAACCATGATGTACAAAAGTTAAAGCAGTAATTAAATAGGCACATAATAATTAAAACAAAGTAAAAATGTCTATTAAAAACAACTAATTAAAAATAACCAGCACCTTTCTTTAGTCAGGCAATGATCATATATTGAATGTCTGCCAAGATAAAAATGTCTTTAATCAAAATTAACGGGAATCCTGGTGGCGCAGTGGTTAAATGCCGGTACTGCGGCCACAACACTGATTAGACTCTGCAGGGCTCCAGGTTGACTCAGCCTTCCATCCTTCCACAGTCAATAAAATGAGTACCCAGCTTGTTGGGGGCAAGTAGCCAACACGTTTAAACCGCTAAGAGAGCACTTAGCTGATAAGCGGTATAAAAAACACACCCTATTGCTATTGAATTGTCTAGGAAAAAAGGGGGGGGGTGTTTCTCTGGGGGGGGGGGTTCCACAGCCTAGGAGCAGCCACTGAGAAGACCCCTCTTTTTTCCCCCCAGATGCATGTGTGAAGGTGGTGAGACAGAAAGAAGGGCCTCTCCAGCAGATCTCAAAGCAGAACTGGTTCATAGTGGGAAATACGGTCCTGGATGTGGCCCTGAGGGTTTTAAAAGGGCATATCTGCACTTTGAATTGTGCCTAGAAAACTGGCAGCCAGTGGGGCTGTTGCAACAGGGGGTCTTGTGTGATCCCTGTAGCTAGTTCCAGTTAACAATCTGGTTGCAGCTCCTTGGACCAGCTGAAGTTTCCAAATGCTCTTCAAAAGGGAGCCCCACGCAGAGCCTGTTACGATAATCCAACTGGGATGCAACCAAGGCAGGTGTTACTCTGGCCAGGTCTGACATCTCAAGGAATGCGCATGGCTTGTGTGCAAGCCTTAACTGTGCGGACGCACTCCTGACTATGCTGAGACCTGGGCTCCCAGGCTCAAATGTCCTCAGGAGGACGTCTGGGCTGCGGACCTGTGTCTTCAGAGAGAGCGTAACCCCATCTAACATAGGCTGAATCCCTATTCCCTGATCTGTCTTTCAACTAAAGAGCCCCCCTCTTTTTTTGGATTGAATTGCAATTTTTTTGCCCCTTCCAATCCATTACTGATAACAGCCATTAGTTTAGGACCAAAACAGCTTCCTCGGCTTTTGGAGGAAAGGAGTAATAAAGTTGGGTGTCTTCTGCGTACGACGGAAAATCCCAAAACTCCAGACACTCATCCCAGCGGTTTCACGGGTGGAAATACATGCGGGACAGAACCCTGAGGCACTCCACAGGCCAAAGGACATGGGGTTCAGCAGGAGTCTCCCAGCACCACCTTCTGGGCTTGGTCCTCCAGGAAGGAATGACCCCTCTGTCAAACAGTGCCCCCAAGTCCCATCCTCACAAGGTGACCCAGAAGGATACTATGGCCAGTTATACAGAAAGGAAAAGGTTCAGCAGAACCAAGAGGGAAGCTCCCCCCAGTTTCA
>CAOLHI010007180.1:0-18034 GCA_948474755.1 Ctenosaura bakeri
CCTTGCCTCCGTCCGGAGCGGGGCGTTTTTTGCAGGCGTCCCCGTAAGGGGAGCCTCAGCCTTCCTCGCCGTCGAGGATCCTTTCGCTGACTTGGCAGCCGCCGACAGCTTCGGGATCCTCGGTAACGCCGAGATCGGTGTTTCGCCGGTACCGAGCCCGATACCGACGAGGTGGACGGAACGGCAGCCGCCGATACCGTCGATGGCGTGGTCGTCTTCTTGTCGGCCATCTTGGAAGTGGAGGTCTCGTCTATCGCCCGCAGAGACTGCTCCCAACAAAAAGATTTGAGTCTCGCGGAGCGGTTGCGAAGAGTTTGGGGAGTAAAATCCCTACAAATTTGGCAAGTCCGGATATTGTGGGACTCGCCCAAACAGAAGAGACACTCCTTATGGCCGTCGTTGAGGGCAACCTTGCGGCCGCAGGACACGCACTTCTTAAAGAGCGCGGACATAAGACGAAGAAACGCCAAACTCCGAAATCCAAAAAAGACGAAAGCCGAAGGGGGAGTCCGAAAGAGAGGTCAAAGACAGTCCGAAAGTCCGTAAAACCGTGAAAAAACAGCAAGCCAAGCACGACGTGAGAGGAACAAACTAAAGAACCTTCCGTACGCGGCGGCGGACAAGAAAGAACTGAGGAGAGACCGTTGCTCGGCGGGAGGAGCATGCGCAGTACCGGCGTGGGGGAGGGGTTCCCGCCAAGCGAACAAGCTCTAGAAGTTTCCGAACGCTACCGCGCAGGCGCTAAAGCTCCTAGTGTATGAAGGCACAGAGACCACGAAGAAGAAGTAGCCCCTCTATAAATAAAAACCTCCATCTGCTCATAGCAGGTATGTGCTCCAATAGTCACTGCATGCAGCTGGAGAATCCTGCTTACTTTCCCTAGTAGCACCTGCCTTCTTTGGATTGGAGGGAGGAGTGATTAGCTGAATTTCATGTAACAACTCACCTCCCCAGTCGACTTACTTGCGTACAATGTCTTTTGCCATTTCAGAGATCTGGCTCCATTCGTCTTCTGGAAATTCAAAGCTCCCAGTCATTATTTTTTTCCGCATGTCCTTGGGAATTGTCCGACTGTGGTGCTTCGAGTAAAAAGGTGGGTAGCCACACAGCATCACATATATAATGACTCCCAAGGACCATAAGTCACAGCTCTAGAGGGAGGGACAAAAAGGAACATAAAAGTATTTATGGAGCACAGCTTTATGAGGCTGGCGATAGGGGTGGGTGGGCATAACATAGAGATATAGCTATGAGAACATTATGCACTGAGGCAAAAGGAGAACTATGCAAGTGAAGTACTCAAATTACGGAATGCACTTGGATTGTTTTTGTACCAATGCTATACAATCACAGCATGCAGAAAGCATGAAGTATGTACTCTTAGGAATACAGGAACCTGCCAGAGTATTAGCTCACGTGGCTCACTATTGTCCACACAGACTGGCAACTGCTTCCATAATTCCAGAGAGGAATCTTTCCCAGTCCTTTGCCAAAGACCAAATATGGGATTCTCTACAGGCAAATTATATGTTCAACAACTGACAGCCCTTTCCTGGTCCTTAGTCAATCTTAGCAATTACAATGAAATATAAAGCAGTTTTAATTTTGTTTAATAGATACAAGAAAGGTGATGGTTGGGAGGGAAACAGAGATTGGGACATGAGGATGTATGCTGGGGTGGGTAAATTCCTGGGAACAGCAAGTTGCACCTATACCTGGCTGGCTCTGAACAGGCTGCCTCTACCCCCATGTGACTCCTGCCCCTCTGAAACTTTTTTTAAAAACTTTTTTCTCTTAACTAAAAAAGGCCACTTCTGCCCTCTTGTGGCCATGGTGAGAAATTCTGCAATTTTGCAATGGATCTCAAATCAGTTGGAAGGACCAGTTGTCCAGCACCTGGAGGCACCAATAGTAGTCAGGAGGACATACCTTCCTCCAGATGTTAGAGACTTATTGTGGGTGCAGCCTGCCTATTTTCAGCTAGTCCCTTGACCCTGAGGACTAGAGCTTTGCTTGGGAAAAAAATCTCACTAAAGATGGGTGTGGAAAAAATCAAAGAATTCTATATGATTGTCTGATTCTGGTTGTTGTTCTTATATGTCTTCAAGTCATTTCTGACTTACGGCAACCCTACCATGGTGTTTGCTAGGGCTGAAAGTGTTGTGACGTGCCCAAGGTCACCCAGTGGGTTTCCACAGCCGAATGGGGAACTGAACTCTCGTCTCCAGGATTGCAGTTCAAAGCTCAAACCACTACACCACGCTGACTTTTGGCTGGAGATTAAATTCTCCTTGGAAACCTGGAAGAAAGTCTGCTGCGTGTACCTGAAACACAATCAGCAAGGTGAACGTGGGCTAAGAAACACACCTTATTATATGTGTAGGGTGTTGGTGAGGTAGGGATTATTCCAGACTTCTCTTTCTGATGCCTTCTTTGCGCCTCTAGTACCTGTTGGGGTGGAGAGGAAACAACAGTGATTTTTTTTTTAGACATATCTGAATGTTCCCTCAACAATATGAAAAAGCTGTTTTGCAGAGAAGCCATACAGACATAAGCAGATTTCAGCTGCTATAAGGACACAAGGCAAAGCTACCCAGCTGTCGTAATTTCTGTGCATGCTCACATAAGCCACACAAAAGTTCTGGAAGGACAGAAGAATAGGAAGGAGTCCCTTGAACTGTAGGGTCTAAATTATTCAGGTTGACACTGTATTAACACAACAAAACTGCAGGAGGGTCTAAAAAGATGTAAAACATCAACTATTTTCAGAGGGGAAAATAAATCCAAATAAAAAAGCGAATATAAATACCACAGATATTATGGAAATAACTTTACAAAAAACAAAGTAAGAGAACACTTAACATAAAACAACCGAAGTCAACACGCAAGCAATGTAACAAAAACACATGTAGTGTGCAACAGACAGTTACACAGTGGAACAGAATTAAATATCCAAAATATTATAGAGGCAGTTAGACGATTAACATAAAGTAAATTTGAAATAAATTTAAGGATTGAAGTCCATAATATAAACTGATGTCATCTGAAAAGCATTGCCCATGAATCTTCAAACCATGTGTCCCTTAACAAGTTTGCTGAGGATTTGGACAAACTTTATTAAAAAGCTGAACAAGCTTTACAGAACAGTGAGACCCCCATCTCTTACCTGAGGTGCCACGTAATATGGAGTGAACTGTGGCGTCATCAGGTCTCCCTGGTCCACCTTGGCAAATCCAAAGTCACAGAGCTTCACCGGGGCATCCTAAAGCAGGAAGGAAGAGATATTCCAGAAGTTAGTGGCTACTTACTTTCACCCCTCACCCATTCCAAGAACACTGCTTTTGGTAAAGTTCTCAGGATAAAAAATGCCCAGCAGCTGAATGCTGAGAAACCAGAGCAGCATCTTTAAGAGAAGGAGAGAAATCTATGGAAGAAGGCTGGGATGCTGAGTGGGAGATGAGGCTAGGAGGAAGAGAAACGAAGGGATGGGGAGCAGTGTTTGGAAAAATAACCTTTTGCACTACAATGTGCAACATCAGTTGGGGAATTCTGGGACTTGTATTTCCAATGTAATTTTTCCCTGATGGGGAATTTCCCAGGCAGAATAGCCACTGAGCAAAGGAGGAATCTGAAAGATGACTTGGATTGATGCAACAGCACAGTGAGGAACAAAGGATGGGCCAAGGAAAGAGAAAGGCTAAGGAAAACACTTGTGCAGGCCCTAAGGTGCAGTCAGAAGGGAGCTATATGCTCTTGGATGGAAGGGGGAACACAAGTGGGTTTTGGAGGCCAAGAAACAGCACAACATGCTAGCAATGCAAAAGGCTACATTTCACTTCCTGATCTGAATCATGACAGAATTACCAAGAGTCAGAATATAAAATTTCCATCTTACCAAAGAATTATCCTTGAAAAGAAGGTTCTCAGGTTTGAGGTCTCGATGTGCAATGTTCAAAGAATGACAGTGTTGCAAGGCCAAAGCTATCTGCAAAGAGGGCACAAGGAAGTCAGAACACAGGACATGGAAAAGCTCTCTGGCTCACAATAGCACTTGAGAAAGGGGCAGCTATGCTGGCTGTGGGATGCTGGGAGCTGTAGTCCAACACATCTGGAAGAATTCTGGTTGACCCCCATGCTTTGCTTCCAAGATTAAAAATGTCCAGCAGATAAGTACGCAGCACCTAAACCCACTTCCACAGGCTGGAAATTTTTGAGGCAGGGAGAAAACTTGCCAGTAGCAGACGTAGCATTTGTTCAAAAACATTGGCTGGGACAAAGAAACACATAAGGCCACGTAAATGGAAAAGAAGGTGACTTGTCCACAATGAGGGACAGAAGCATCCGTTTTGTGCTTCCACATAGCAAATTAGCATTTCTGACTTGAGAACAGCTGTGTCTCCAGAGCCAAGGTTGTTTCACGCCGCTTCTAGAAAGCCCAGCACGGCCCACAGTATTGCCATGGGGCTTCCACAGAACACACACTTGTTCTCGCTTCTACAACCAAGGAGTTCACAGCCAGAGGCAAACTGGGGCAGGGCACATAGGAAATAACCCTAATGTTGTTGATCTTAAGCCTCAAATGCCTGCTGCTGCTTGTGTCCTCAGGAAAAGTGGCCAGTTCCTATTTTAAACCACTTGGGGAGTTCAAGCTGGATGAAAGGTGTGAGGCATTCACTAATCTGCTTGACAATTGCAAACAAGCTTCTTTTAGAACTGACGTGGGGATGGGAGAAACTCCTTGTAAGGTGGCCCTGCAGAAGGGGATGGAAAGTTGGAGCACTTCTGCTTGAAACCGTCATGACTTGACCCAAGGTAAGCAAAACACCAAAAGAAAGACATGCCACACCTCAATTTACCACCACTTGTCTTTTGCTTCCATACGCAAAGGGTTAATCCAGCTAATAAACTAGATTTTCGGTACAAAAGTTGCACCACAACACAGCCCTTTCTTTGGCGTACTTAAGTGATTATGTCCTGCACAAACGCTGACACTGTTATATGCAAGATTTCAACAATGAAGGCAGGTTACAGCAGATTTTCTTTCTTCTTGCTACATTCTAAGGGGTGAACCGCAGCTTTCGGGCATTGCTTATGATGTGATCCCCAGAGTCAATATATCAAATAAGATACATGCCATTGCACTGTTTGAATCATATTTAAAACTTCATGGGTGTGGTTGCTGGGGTCACAAGTCAGGGCCTTCTCAGTGGCTGCCCCTTGACTCTGGAATGCCCTCCCTGAAAGAGGCTCAAATGGTCCCTTCCTTACTGTCCTTCTCTCAAGCAGGCAAAGATCTTTTTATTCTGACAGGTTTTTAGAACAAAATACTTTGAAGGAAAGGGCTTTGAACAAGCTGCTGTATTGTTCTAAATTGTACTGTTTTTAACTGCTTTTTATCCTTTTAAGTGTTATGTTTTTAATTGCTTTAATACTATGATTGGCTTAAATTTTGTTCAGTGTTGACCTTTTGAATATTTTTTAATTATATTGTAATAATTTTAAATTTGTAGGCCAGCTTCAATCCCTGTATTTGAAGAAAAACCAGCATATAAATAAAGTTAACAACAACAATCATCTGGAATAACAACAAAAATCTAGATGTCTGGAAGTATTTTAAATTATTTATATTGTACAATGCTCTGAAGTCCCATGAGAAAAGGTGAGATATTATTAAAATTCATTTAACAACAACAATAATAATAATAATGGAAAATTAAGAACGTGCAAACGAATATCATAACTACAGATATTCAATGCTAAGGCTTTTACTTTGCAATACAAACTGAAACAAAAAGACAGAGTACCTTCTCCCAAAGCTGACCAATTTGTTTAGCACATAAAGTCAGGCTAAAATGCACAGTTAGTTCTAGGGGAATATTTTTAGCACTGTAAGAAGAAGCAAGCTGTGTCCAGCTAGTGAACACATTGCACTTATGCCCAATACCTTTTTTAAACCAATGCTATCCAAGGCAAATGAATGGAGTGAGCTCCGAAGCAGCTGCATACATGCACGTTCAAAGATAAGATCTCTACAATTAATTCAAAGCATCCTTTCCCACTTTTTATTTTTTTTTAACCTTTTTTCAAAATATATATATTTTAAAGTCAGAATAACTATGAGCACTAGGAAATTTACATGGAATTTGTATGATTCATAGCCAACCTTGGCTTGGACTGCATGCTCTTGGTTAGGTCAAGACACATAGGGCAGAATATAGTTTATACGTTTAGCATGCTTAATTTCCATTGGTTTTAACAGAAGATTATTTAAAATCTTCACACACAAAATCAATAGGATTTTGGTTAGATTGTGTGCAAATGGTATATATTTCCGAATTTTGGGAGAGGAGTTAGAGATGCCATTTTGAAGTAAAGTGTTCTTAAAAAGTAAAAGGTCCCCTGTTTAAATTGATGGAGTATTATATACAACAATCAGAACAGTTGGTCTGGCGCAGCACCTATTAACTTTCCCATGACAGTTCAATGAGTTCACTTCACAAGCAAAGGGCAGCAGGATTGCAGTGGCAACATTTTACCACGCTCTTAAAAAAATTACTTAACAATAACAAGGAATTAAAATTACTTTACAAAATCTTTTTTCTTTTTGTTATTCCTGAAGAAGTTTTTTTTTGTTCAGTAAGTTCTCCAACATTCAGTCAGAATAAAGCACTGCAAATATATTATGATGGAAAAGCCAAAGCACTGAAAGCAGAGCAAAAACAAGTATGTTTGTAATGTATACTTTTATCAGAACTAGAGACAAGGTGTCCAGAAAAAAAACTTTACACTCTCTCTGAAGGGAAGTGGGGTTGGGTCAGAAGAAGGCACTCTCTCCTCCCAACCCGTGTCCACTGCCTAAACCATATTCCTAAAACAGACCAGCAAAACACATTGTGACAAGAGAGACAGGAGAAAGAAACCATCTTGGCACAAAAAATACAGTATGTCTGATCCTGCTGAAGAGACAAAGGGAAATGTTGGTTCACTCAGCTTCATGCAGCAGTACTTCTCAGTTTGCTTGTCTTCACACTTTGGAAGTCACATGGTTATTTCTGACAACTTCACCAAAGAACCAGAAAGTATTTCAACCTGTCTGAATGCTTAACATGGGGTGGGATGGGGAAGCTTGGTAGATATGCAGATGTCACTGGACTGAAACTCCCATCATCCCTCAAAGCAGTAGCCATGTCTGCTAGAGCTCATAGGAGTTGTAAGACAACATTACCTCGAGAGGTGCAAATAGAATGTTAATGATTTCAACTAAAACCACATGATGTTTCTTCCTCCCTTCAACATATCTGTGTAGACAAGTAACTCCCCTAAACTGTGTGCAACAAAGAAATAAATTCAAGCTCTTGAGAGGTCAAAGTATCTGCCTTCCCTCCTTCCCACTACCCTTCGCTGTGAACAGGTGGTTCCGCCCAATTATAGTTTAGGGTCTCTGGTTATACAGGACTGCTAAACACATACAAGGAAGTTAGAACACACATTTATGATGCTTTTTGCAGGTTTCCTTAACCCTGATATAGTACAGGGCCCTGCACCCATCCAGAAAGGTCCAGGTCCCAAGTTTTAACATGGGAAAAAAAGACAAGACACTGCCTCAGTCATCAGAAATCCAGAAACAAGTTTTTAGATTATAACAAAGCAGGCAAAATCTTCCGTTTGTGTCAGAGGTTTTGGGGTTTGTTTGTTTTTTAAAGCTTGCCTCTCTGCCCTCCCAGCCCAAGAAAATTGTCAGTATTATGAGCTGTTCTTCCCACTGATTTGGCTTAGACAAGGATGGGTTGGGGGTTGGGGGGGTGGAGTGTTCGAACTTGCCTGCTTTGTTACTTGACTTGCTTGCTTCTCAGTAAAGTGCCGGTGTTGGCTGATTCTGTGAAACAGTTCGCCCCCTTCCATCATCTCCATTACAATTAGGAGCCGAGCCCTGTTTTAAAAGCATTCCAGTTTGTTAAATGAAAAAAAAAACCCAAAACATTAATAAAAAGGTATGCTATCACCCCACACATCTAAGCAAGCAGGCCTGAGCAACTGCTTTGTAAGAACTCTACTCCTTGGGTCAATATTAAGGGGAGGGAAATCACTGCAGATTGACAATTTAGGATTAGGAAGTATAAAAAAATCCGTTTTGCCACACCTCTACTTAAGTGCTTTTGAAAGACAATCTCCAATGTATTAAGGGAAAGTCCTGAATTACGTCATGAAAAAAAAAGTAGACGATGTGCAAGTGGGGAGTTATCTGTGCAGGAACATATGTATGAGCAATGCAACTGGACATTTAATGGTTGGTTTAAGCTCATGCCAAGCCTAAACACCTTAAGCCAAAGCAGCTGTCCATTTGCTTCACTAAGGCTTGCCCTATAGCAAGAATCAGAGCTGGGAAACCATGGCTAGTTGGGGAGTTCTGAGTTTTGTAGGCCAAACCACATTTCCCAGCTAGGTCAGACCAAACTCTTGCTCTGCCAGTCTTAATGGCATCCAATATATGGTAAGACCAGTACTTTTTTTTTTTTTTTTAAGAGCAAATGGTTTCTTAACCAGGCTGTATGTATTCCAGTATTCAGAAAATGACAATTGGGAGCCAGACAGCCAAGAAATTAGACCAGCTAGAAGACAGAAAAATGTCAACACACTCTGAACATCATGCTTGTCAAAATGAAAAGGAAAGCACACCAAAGTGAGGAGGGAAAAAAAAAGAGAAACAAGTGGCACTTGCCCTTTAGGCTGGCAAAAAAAGTGGTCTAAGATTCTCAACAGGAACCCTACGTTCTCTCAGTGAAGCACGTAAAGGGCATCACCAAAACTAAGCCATTCTGCACAGTCTTACCTAGGACTGGACTCGTGAGGGAACTGCACACTGTTAGCATAGACTTCGATAATCTGAACAATATTGGGATGCATGGCACACATCATGTGGAGCCGGACCTAAAACAAAAGGGAAGAAGAGTTACCATACATCCTTACGAGGTGTCCACATCAACTGCTTCCTTGTACGTCTGTCACAGAAAAATTAGGATTTTTTTATACCCCAATGTGACAGCCTCAGTGGCAGAATTAAAGCCCACCTGAGAAACAGTGGCAGAATACCGCTTGAACCTTTGGCATCTTTAGTTCCTCAGACTACATGGCTTATATTCTCCACCTACCTCAGCATGTGTATAGTATCTGCCAATGATGCAGCTCTCCATTCATCTCGTGAAGCAGGTTGGAGACAGTTCAAAAAGCTTATGCCAAATAAAACTTGCTCATCTTTGTGATTAAAAAAAACCCCCCACACTCTTCTTTGTTTTCACTGCAAGACTACTATTACTCTCCGAGAAACAAGAACTATGCTATATCTCCTGGAAACTCTTACCCCAGTTGTTAGGTGCTGGAACAGCAAGAGCACTTCCTTTAGCAAAGAGAGAATACTATCCACCAGGTGTTCAAAGGCACAGAGAGAGATATAAGACAATTTGAGGAACAAGCAAACCTTTTGCAAACCGCACTGGCTTTCAACAATATGATAATGTACACTGTAATCTCTCAATCAGACTTTGTTAATTAGTGTTACCTACTACTAAACATTTTTCAGGATAACAGTGTGAAGGATAAACAAGAGGACTGTCCAATTTATAGAATATTTCCCAAGGATGATGTACCATACCTCATTTCTAGCTTTGGGGCGATCAAGAAGGATTTTCAGTGCAAACCGTTCTTGAGACGATTTTTCATGCAGACCCTGTCCAGACGGCCGTAGAATAATTTGGTTAACAGGAGACTGGGAAACTTACCAGGTTATAAATGCATTCAACACTTAATAGAGAAAAATCAGCAGTTGAACTCCTCCCCAATCTCCACATCGCTGTTTGAACACAGTATGCTAGAAAGCCCTTCTTCAACAGGCTCTAATACCTGACTAAAAGACTGGGACTTTAGTGCTATTGGCCTACCACCAAAACCCAGACATAACCAGAGTTGTGGAGCCACTTAACAGTGATTGAAACCAAAGCTCAGAAAAGGTGCTTTTCTTTTCAGCTGTCAGAATCCCATAAGCCAGCAAACCCAGTGGCCCTACCAGTTGGAGGATTCTAGGCCCTATAGTCCAAAAAGGAGCAATTTTATGCTCTACCAGAAGCACAGCTAGCACGATTTCAGAAATTCTTATTGTGTCATATCTTTTAATGCTGAAGCCTAAACTAGAGTCCTTTACCTTGACACAAAGCCCAACCCAAATACTGAAATGAATTCATCTTTCTTTGACACTTTAGAAAAAATCTCACACCTTGATTAGTTATACGTCACATGTAAACTCTCCTTAATAAGGTTACCCATTCTGTTAATTAGCCATTAGTGACTTCAGCCACCTAGATAGCTGCCTGAACTGTACTCCATCCTCTTTCAGTCCACAGCTACGACCAAAACCTGCTCTATCTTCAAACAGTGATGGAGCCTATCACCACTATTGCTGGGTGGTGAAGCCTTTGGTTCTATGGGAGGAAGATTCATCCACTAGAATGGCTCAGAAGCTACATTTGGCCCTTCACATTCACTAGGGTTAGGGGCACAGGACGCTTATGAAAGTGGAAAAATCAGATATTTGTGTCTGTCTGTGTCTGTGGGAAGAGTGCTGAGGAATGGTGGGGAGAGTGGGTACCCAGGGTCCAAACAAGGTCAGGGAAAGGATTGGTATAGTGGCCCTGTACCTCCTTTCTCTTGCCCATCTCCTTCCTTGGGGCAGGTGGGGCATTGGAAGAAGGTTTGTAAGTGCTGAGAAATCAGGCTGTGAACTTTCCTTTGTTGTCCAGGCAGCAGCTAGTGAAGGAGGACAAGAAGTGGTTGTTTAAAGGGCTGCAAGGCCTGATTGGAGCCACTGAGAGGGAAGGTTCCTTCAGAAAGGAAGTGTCTGAGGTGGGGGACCAGGGGTTGAAAAAATTCACAAATAATCAAATCCACGAAAGCCAAACCCATGAATGTGGAGGGCCTACTGTATAGTTTCAAAAAAAGATCTCCATCTGGTCACCTATGATGAATAAGAATTTTCTCCAGGCCACCAAACAGGTGGGAAACAGCTAGTTCTTTTTCAAGATAGCAACATGCCATAAAGGACTAAAATAGTCTTTTGCTGGGATAGTACGATTTGGGGGCTAATTGTTTCTGTGACTGTTTCTATGAGTTTATTCATGAGGCACATACACAAAAGGCCTGTCACAATGTAGGAAAGTCACAGTTTGTTTTGATGGGATGTATCCAAGGGTTATTAATGTAAACAGCGATTTAGAGCAATTAGAAGGAGCCCTGATAGTTGTCTAGAGACACCTAATTTGGACATGCTGTTGAAGCAAGATGGGTGCAGACTTGAAGCTAGGGGTCTACTGGGAGTCACTCACGATAACAGGACAAAAATACAGTAAATAAAAGTATCTGAAGTGTCTTAGGAAAATCATTCCCCCCCCAATATCCTAAACACTGAAGGGAGCAGAAGGCAACGATTTTTGCTCACAGCAAAACTAAAACATGCATTATTTCAAGGTGATCATGAACACTTAGTCAAAGAGGCAGGGAAGGAAAGGTGGGGGTCTTACCTTACTGGACCACTGATTCCAGCTCCCAGCTTCTGAGTCCAGTTAATGTGGTATTCTTCCAAAATAGACGTTTCCTGATTTTTTTCAATGAAAAAGTAAGACAAATGGAAATAATTCATCCTCTCTCAAGCAATAAGG
Organism: Ctenosaura bakeri; assembly: GCA_948474755.1. NCBI lineage: Eukaryota > Metazoa > Chordata > Lepidosauria > Squamata > Iguanidae > Ctenosaura > Ctenosaura bakeri. The sequence continues at coordinate 11,706 of CAOLHI010007180.1, forward strand.
GGGGAAAAAAGTCCTATCTGATACCAGTTACTAATCCTGAGGTTTGTGTCTGCATTGTTGTTTTTCCTACTTATTTAGGCAATAAAGAATCACGAGAGACTCTAAGACTAATTAATGTATTATGTTGTGAACTTTCATAGGCAGGTCTATCTCAGATGTCTGAAGTGCACAATGAAGATATTATGAATAACATTTACAGAATAATAACAGAAGTAGCATCTCTGCAAGTTTTGTCAGGAACTTAAGTAACATGCCTTAGAGAAGCTACTGCATTTCCACATCAGTCTCCCGACTCAACATCCATATTTCCATGGTTTTTGTTTTGGAAGAGCTTGGAAAGCTTATTTTTGAACTCCAGCTGCCAGAATCTCTCAGAATCTGCTGGCTGGGGGATTCTGGCAGTTGTAGTCACCACAAATACCTCTGCCAACCCCTACACCTCCTACAGAGGACCACCATCTGCTTCCCAAAAGGCCACGAGAGCACTTCTGGCAAGACCTGAACAAGGCATCTGTTGGTATGTTGCTGTCTCCAAGTCAATACACGCACACTCACAGAAAATAAATTTCTGAATTGTTTAATTGTGCAATCCTATACATGTTGTTTGAGCAGTGGTCCCAGAACTGCCAAGGGGGCTTAATGCAAGGTAAGTGCATATGGTGCATGTAAGAACCATGTGGCTCCCATGTTGCTAAACGGGAACTCCCAGCAGCCCTAGCCAGCACAGTTCAATGACGAGGAATCCTGGAAGCTGCAGTCTGGCAACATCTGGAAGGTTGGATATCCACTACCTGGCATATGGCATCACTAAGTTAAAACAACTATAAACATGACTGCTTATAATGCAAACAACTCAGTTCTATTTGCAAGTTAGCACCTTAGTACAGGAGCCAGCATCGTAACAGTTTGAGGGACAGACTATGTCAGGTAGCCCTCCATATTATAGTAATGGGGTATGTAGTAGGATTTAAGTTAACAGCTTGCTTGTAACAAAGGTATTAGAACCAGAGACCGTTAGATAAACAAAAAGCTAGGAATGCATTGATAAGCACTGCCAAGCTTACCATGACTTCAAGGTTTCTTGCAGGCGGGAAAGATTCTTCTTGGTATTTTATGCTTTGAATTGTGCTAATTGGCTGTAGTCCACTCACTGAAGTCCTATACAATGTATCTCACTCCAAATAAATAGTGTTTATGCACTGTACTATTTGTGTGTGTGGATTCACTTCCTGACAGACTAGGACTCTAGAACACTAGGGTTTAAACCCCTGTTCAGCCATGGAAACCCACTGGGTGACCTCGGATAAGTAACACTGTCCAAACCTTGGAGAAAGCCAAGAACAAGCATCCTTCAAATTAATCTTGCCAAGAAAACCCCATGATAGGGTCAGCGTAAGACAGAATGACATGAAGGCACATAAAAACACCACCTTAGTACAAAGTCCTTTTTTTGTGTGTGCATATTATTCTGTAAACTGACACGGACACCAATGGTATGGCATTATGCCTGCTCACTGTTTCTACTTGGAAGTTCACTGCTGAGTTTAACCCAGGACTTATTTCCAAGAAATTACAAGACTCCAGGTAAATATTACAGTCATCCCTCCACATTCACTAGGGTTAGGGGCACAGGACCCCCGCGAAAGTGGAAAAACCGTGAATAACTCTAGGCTGTCCCGAACCATATTTTCCACCCACAAGAATACGATCACCACATTCAACCCATTGTGATTCCTTTGAGCCATCAGGGTTCCTTCACAAGGCAGAAGTGGGGGGCTGGTGGGTCTTACGGCCACCCCCGTAGCTGCCCCACACCATTTTTAATAGGGACTTCCAAGCCTCATTCATTTCTCATTCTCACAAGGCTTGCAGTCCCTATTAAAATTGGCACAGGGAGGCAGCAGAGGTGACAGCAAACCCTCCGTGAAAAATCAAACCTGCCAAAGTGAAACCTGCAAATGTGGAGGGCTGGCTGTAGTTCCAAAGTAAGCACCCAGGCATTTTTAAGAGTTCAGAGGGTTAGAACTTCAGCAGCATTAATACTACAATACTGATTTGTTTGGATGTTTCAAGGCGGGATTTCAGGTAGGCGTAACGTTAGCCTTTGGCTCTTTGTCATGTGTACAAGAAGCTCCGGCCTACAAATGCCAAGTCAGTTAGAAATCAAGCTGCAACAGCCCCATAGCTGAACGGTGAGAAGAGACTGGTTAAATTACACTGGAAAGGGCAGGGCCAGGGTGGGAAGGGGAAGGGCAGCAAGGCCAGGTTAGCGGCAGGATACCTTTCTATATACTCACATTTAGCGCTCCCAAGAATTCCTGTTTTTGGACCACGGCTTCCATAATCCCTCAAGCTAACGTGGTCAACGGCCAGGCCAGCTCAGTGATCGGGGAAGCAGCCCTCCTTCTCAAAGCCCTGCTCAGGGCTTCTAGTATCTAGGTCAGGAGTGGGGAGCTGGCAGAGATCCAGATGTTCTCGGGCTCCGCTCACATGATCCCCGACCACTGGTCCCGCTGGCTAGGGCTGGTCAAAGTTGGAGGGCCGGCTCCGCCTGAAAAGCCCCAACTTTCCCACCCCAGGTTTTAGAGAGCAAGGCGGACCCCTCGCCTTAGGCAGGCGCCTCCCGTCTTTTGAAGGCTCCTCAAGCCGAGAGCGGAATGGTTGGATTTCCAGCGAGGAGGCTGGGGAAGGGGGCGTGGTGAGGGGGTCTCCCGCGGAGGGACTCTGCACTATGGTCAGAGGCACTCTCGTCCTAAGCCTCGAAGGCGGCGTTCCAGCAGGAAAACGACCCGACCCGACCCCGAGACCCTCGACCTGACGGCGCTCCCCGCGGGTCTTTCTTACCTTGATCATCTTGTCCGCCTCGGGCTCCTCCGACATCCTCCGCCGCGTCAGACCCGGCGACGGGAGCCTCTCGGGGGGAGAAAGCGAGGCAGGCGCCGCCCCTCTAAGTCGGTGTCGTCGCCGTCGGTGTCGCCGCCGCCGCCGCCGCTAGCGTTGCTCCCGCCGCCGCCGCCGCCGCCGCCTCCGCCGGGCTGCCGCCTCATCCCCGCCCAGCCGCCGGGGGAAGGGAAGCGAAGGGAGCCGGCGGGGAAGCAGCGGCGCCGCGAGGGGTCCTCTCCTCCCCACCACGGGGGGCCGCCGAGAGAAAGCGCCGAGCAGCGGGCGAGCGAAGAAGCGGCCCCGCTCCCCTCAGCTTTTCCAGCCCGGGCTTCGCCTCTGCCGCCGCGGCTCGGCTCCCGCTAGGGAGCCGCCAGCCATTGCCACAGCTCCGTCCCCGCCCGACGCACAGCCCGCGCCTGACAGGGCGCCTCGCCGCCCCTTTCTTTCAACGCGCCCGAGCCCTCCCTCCTCCGCTTCGGCTTTGCTTCCCAGGCACGCGCGCGGCGCCCCCTCGCTCCCGAGAATGAGCGTTGGCAAGAAAAAACAAACAGGCGAAGGAGATAGACAGCACTTTGGAAGCCCCGCGCGAGGTGCGACGGCCGGAGTCGGAAGCCCCCCCTTCGCCCCCCCCGCCTCTCTTCACAGAGGCGTCGAGGGGGTTCTTTCTTCAAGAGCTCTCAGGGCCCTTTTTCTCCGGCGCGTCGCTTCCTTGATAGCGTCACGGGGCTGGGGAGAGGGGTTATCTGAGGGGAGGACAAAAAGGCGGGGCGGGGAGGGTGCGTCTGGAAGACAGGGGCGGAGCTTTCTTCGTCAATAAGGTGGAACCAGCCCGCCCCCCCTTTTTTTGTCTGCTCCCTCCTTTCTCCAGAAAGCGTCTCTTCGAAATCTCTCGAGTGGCGAGATATCGCGAGATTTGGAATGGGGGGGGCTTTTGGGGGGGCGGGGGCGCTTTTCGCCCGTTCCAGCCTTGAGGGGAAAAAAAAGTCATTGTAGTGGAAAAACAGATTGAAATATTTTTCAAATTATAGTTTATAAATGCGTGGATAAAGCATGAACATCGCTCCACCTTTGTTAGAAGTAACATTCAGAGCTTCGCTCGAATATTTCCCCTCACATTTTGGGGGGGCTGCCGACCCTTTTTCCCTTCATAAACAACTTCTATAGAAGAGATGAAGAGAAATAATTTTTTTCCCTTCAGAAGCCGATGTGAGCAGGGTGGAAGAAATGTCCTCGCTTTGCTTTGTTGCCCGTTAGTTCCATTTATTCCCTGTTCAGTCTTTTGGCGCGTACGTGACATTTTCTGTGAGGGAAAAGAATTTCCTCATTTACAAACTTATCACCAGACTGCGCTAGACTCTGAGCCTTTTCTATACTGACTCAGTGTCTCGATTTTTGTATTTGGTAACAAAGCCAAAATATTTCCGTGTATACAGAAATGAGAATATAAAACAGCATATTCTAAACGGGATTGTTTCCTCGCTGATATAAACTGCTACAAAATGCTGTAGTATGTCATGGCAAGCCTCTGTTCACTATTTCAACCAGCTTTGCACTTCTGCACAGCAGTACTCAATCTTTCATTCCTTAATCCCCCAGCTTTTCTTTCCCCGCTCTAAAGCAGAGAGAAACAGTAGTAGTTGTGTATCGTCAAGTGTCTCCAACTCATGCCCACCCTAAGGCAAACCTCTCACAGGGTTTTCTGGGGCTGAGAGTGTGTGACGCACCCAAGGTCATCCACGGCTGAGCAGGGAGTGAACCCTGGGTTTTAGTCCAGTGCTCAAACCAGTATGCTATGTGAAAAATTCCTGTCAAAATGCCCTTTAAAAATAACCTAGAAAGTTCCTTGTCACACCAATGAAACAGCTTCATTTTTGCTTATGATGTTTTCTTCTTTTCAGGAAAGAAAAATGGTTTTCCATTTCCCCAAAAGCAATTAGTTATAGGTGGCAACGTTGCTTGTAACTTGTTACTTCCAAGCTCTGCCAACCAAAATTAATAAAGTAACCTTTGGCATATGTTGAGCTCTTACCCTACAGAAAGTGATCAGATTTTAATTTTGATGCTGATGGCTTCACAGGAGTCTCTTGGGCAGCATGCTAGTTTGTGGAAGACCACGTGAGATTTGTCCTCCAATAACTTGCTGCCATTCCCCACTTGCCCCAGCATCTGTTGCTTGAGACTGCTTCACCATGCCTAATGGTATGGCCAGTCCTGAAAGCAAAGTCCTTGGCTTTGGATGACTATTATAGCCCTTACTGCAGCTCAGTTCCAGGGCCAGCTTAGAATATCCCTTTTAGGCATGGATGGTGCTATTTCAACTACATATGGATTATTAATAATTTGTTGTTATCATGCAGGTTAAAAGCCATACTGTAGACGGCCACAAGACAACTTGGTTTCAAGCCACCTACAGCAAGGACTATCCACGAACGCCTACTCAGCCATGATGTTGTGGTGTGCCAGTGTCAGGAACAGATTCACTCTTACACGGATCAACAAACTTAATAGAAGATTTATTGTAACATAGTAAGGGATGCTGTCTTCAGACGTTAAAGCTCGAGAATGGAACGTTTTCCCCCCACCTTACACTTTAACAGACAGTTTCTCCTAAGATAGTTGTAAAAGAACGAACGTCATCATGCCAAATGGTTCCTTTGAAATTCCAGCCAGAAGGAATGGTTGGCGCCTGGGAATAGCTAACAGCCTACTATCACTATTTCCTCAGTCTACTGCTATCCTAAAACAATAAAACATGGAGACTCCGACATCCTGCCCCACTTTTTTAAAAAAATATATACATAAAGATACACAAAATATAGAAAATATCACGGAACAGTAGAAAGACAAGAAAACTAAATAGTAATATGAATGCAGTAGCAAGTCAGTCGGGGCGTTGAGGAACATCAGCCGGCGAAGAAGTAGCGAAGGTGCCCTCTTCAGCAAACTGGAATGAAAAACAGGATGAATAGCCTTGAGGGAAGAAGGGAGATCTAGTTCAAAAGAGACATCATTAATAGCCCTTTTCACAGGAAAAGGTCCGAGAAAACGAGGGGAAAGTTTTTTAGACGGAGAAGGAGCGGAAATGTTCTTAGAAGAAAGGAAAACCAAATCCCCGGGCTGGTAAAGGGGATTAGGCTGCCGTTTACGGTCAGCGAAACGTTTGTGGGAAGCTTTAGCGGATGCTATAGCATCTGAGACGGATTGCCAAATGCCAGAAAATTTAGAGACCCAAGCAGAAACAGAAGGAGGAGCGGAGGAAGAGAGGGAGAGGGGGGGGAAAGGAGAAGGAAGGAAGCCGTAACTCTTTCAAAGGGGGGTTTCCAGTAGAGGTATGAACCGCAGAATTGATGGCAAACTCAGCAACGGAAGGAGCGGAGCCCAATCATTCTGGTTCTCAGAAACAAAACACCTAAGAAATTGTTCAAGAGATTTGTTAACACGCTTTC
>CAOLHI010007181.1:0-18051 GCA_948474755.1 Ctenosaura bakeri
GAAGGAAAAGACTATCACACTCTGAGGCAGCATATTCCACTGCTGGACAGCTCTGATTGTCAGGAAGTTCTTCCTGAGGTTCAAGTGGAATCTCCTTTCCTGCAGCTTGAATCCTTGGCCTAGTCTCTGGTCCTTGGCCTAGTCTCTGGAGCAGCAGAGAACAAGCCTGCTCTCTCCTCAAGATGACATCCTTTCAAATATTTAAACATGGTTATCATGTTGCCTCTTAACCATCTCTTCTCCAGGCTAAATATACCCAGCTCCCTAAGCTCATATACCCAGCTCATAGGGCATGGCTTCCAGACCCTTCACCCTTTTGGTCACCCTCCTCTGGACACATTCCAGCTTGTCGATATCCTTCTTGAATTGAGGTTCCCAGAACTCCAGATGAAGCCTAACCGATGCAGAATAGAGTGGTACCATTACCTCCCTCCATCTAGACACCATACTCCTATTGATGCAAACAAGAATTGCGTTGTCTTTCTTGGCTGCCGCATCACATTGCTGACTCATGTTCAGCTTGTGATCTACCAAGTCTCCTAGATCCCTTCCACATGTACTGCTATCTAGCCACGTGTCCCCCATCCTATATTTGTGCTTTCCATTTTTTCTGCCTAAGTGCAGGACCTTACATTTCTCTCTGTTGAAATTCATTTTGTTAGCTTTGGTCCAGCTCTCCAATCTGTCAAGGTCAAGGTTGGGAATCTGTGAATGAGAACAGAGAAGTTATCTGATAGCTTTGATGTGAAGCCAGGAGATAAGCCAGGTTTCAAAGTTTGCTTGGTCTATAAGGCCTGGCCTAAAGGGTGTAAATTGGAAGGACTGTAAATTATCTTCTGAGAATGGAGGGAGGATATTAATATAAGGACTGTCTTTACTACTTGATCTTCAAAGGCTGTGGTTGGCATAACAAGGGAAAATGAGAAAACCTGAGAAAAGGCCAGAGACACTTAGCTGGGAAATTTATTGTTGTTGTTAGTCAGCAAATGAGAACTTGACATGCGCCTAATTTGTGTGCTTTATGTGGAATGCCTATATAAGCTTGTACAATGCTATGGACTCCAGTTCTGGCAACACCTGGAGCCTTCTTGCTTTGAAGTCCATGTTACAGTTTTTTTGGGTTTTTTTTTTTTTTTTTGAGGGGGAGGGCTGAAATAAAGCTACTGTAATACAGCAGTCCCTCCACATTCATTAGAGTTGGGGCACAGGACCCCCGTGAAAGTGTAAAAACTGTGAATAGGCCCTCCCAAACCATATTTAACATACAAAAAGTATGGTCAGCATATTCAACCCACTTTGAGGCATCAGGGTTCCTTCACAAGGCAGAAGTGACTGGCTGGTGAGGCTTCCTGCCACCTCCACTGCTGCCCCACACTATTTTTAATAGGGACTTACAAGACTCGTGTGCAGTTTCTCAATCTCAGAAGGCTTGCAGTCACTATTAAAAATGTCCTAGAGAGGCAGCAGAGATGACAGCAAATAATCCATGAATAATCAAATCCACAGAAGTGAAACCCACAAATGTGGAGGGCTGGCTATATTTCAAATAAATAAATAAATAAATAAATTCTGAGCTATTTACTCAAACCTGGAACTAGTCACTGTGCATGACAGAGGTATACTTGGTTGTAATACTTGTATTTATTCTATTGGAGATTCTGTAACCTGATGGGGAAATGGAAAAAATATACATTTTCTAGGGGGGGAAATTGCTTACTTGTTCAGAATCAAGACTGGTGAAAGGAATTGAATACTCCAGTCAGTTTCCAAAAGCCTGAGAGAGAAAAAAAAGTCTTAACTTACTGATGAAAGGAGAGCAATAATTCTAACTACCTAATCATTCTACCTTTCTGTGTAGATCTAATAACTTCTACTTGGCTATGCTGCTCTTCATGCTGTTCTTGTGCATGCTTCCAACTATATTTGCTATTGCCCGTTATAAGCCATCACTAAACTGTGGGCCATTCAGGTGAGTTCATGGTGTTTTTATTTTACGTTTGTGTGTTAACTTCCAGGCGGTATGCATGTTGTTGTGCAGATGATACATCTAGTTTATATGTGTAAAACTGGGGAGACAAAAGATATGTGTGTCAGAATCACCAAGGCTATAAGTGCAATAAAAATATAATGTATTCAAACAGTTACAATATAAAGGAAATAGCAATGATTGGATGTACCATTTCCATCTAGGGATGGAAAAAATATTTGAAAATATTTTTTAAAAAATGTTTTTCACATGTCAAGACATTCTAATTAGGAAAAATGCTATACTGTGAGAGGAGATTGGAAAATTATCTTTTTTTGGAATCCGGTCGAGAGAGAAATATTAAAAATAAAAAATCCCCTCTAAATAATATATTAGAAATACGGAAGAAAAACAAGGAAAAACAATGCCAGCTATCTCACCATTAACTCCAGTAGTGATGATGGAAAAGTTCCCAATAAATTTGAGGGATGAATTAGAGAAGGAATTAAAAAAGTAGGGAATATATAAGTTAAAAGAATGGATGAATATAATGACAAATAAAGATAGAATAAAGGAGAGATTGCAAGGTACTAAGATGTCATGGTTTAATTATATTCAGCTGGAACAGTGGACAAGGAGTTGGAAAAGCAATAACAAAGATTTTAGAGAATACACTAGATTTGAACAAACAATTAAACAAAGAAATGATATGGAAGAAAATGAAATATTGAAGGGTACCACAAGAGAAATATATAAAATATTGTCAAAAGATGAAGATGAATACCTTAGAAAAATATGGGAGGAAGAATTAGTACAAAAAGTAGATATTCAAGGCTGGGGGAAAAACTGGAATCAGCGTCATTTAAAAAATTTATCCGTAAGGATAAAATTATAAATTGGTTTGGAGATGGTTCCTAACACCAGTAAGGTTAAACCACATAGACAAAAATGATTCAAGGTTATGTTGGAGGGGTTGCCAAGAGATTGGCACATATGTACAGAAATTTTGGCAAATGGTGCTTAAAGAGATAAAGAGATAAAAGAGACAACAGGAATTGATTTACAAATATGTCTGAGTATAGCATTATTCTTCTTCGTGGTCTCTGTGCCTTCATACACTAGGAGCTTTAGCGCCTGCGCGGTAGCGTTCGGAAACTTCTAGAGCTTGTTCGCTTGGCGGGAACCCCTCCCCCACGCCGGTACTGCGCATGCTCCTCCGGCCGAGCAACGGTCTCTCTAGTTCTTTCTCGTCCGCCGTCACGTACGGAAGGTTCTTCGGTTTGTTCCTCTACTTTTGTGCTTGGCTTGCTGATTTTCACGGTTTTTTGGATATTTGGACTGTCTCTGACCCCTCTTTCGGACTTCCCATTTGGTTTTGGTGATTTCGGACCTTTCCAGTTTGGCGTTTTCGTCTTATGTCCGCGCTCTTCAAAAAGTGCGTGTCCTGCGGGCGCAAAGTTGCCCTCAACGACGGCCATAGGGAGTGTCTCTTCTGTTTGGGCGAGTCCCACAACACTCGGACTTGCCCAATTTGCAGAGATTTTACTCCCCAGACTCTCCGCAACAGGTCCGCAAGACTTAAATCTTATTGTTGGGAGCAGTCTCTGCGGGCGATCGACGAGACCTCCGTCTCCAAAATGGCCGAAAAGAAGACGACCACGCCATCGACGGTATCGGCGGCTGCCGTTCCGCCCACCTCGTCGGTATCGGGCTCGGTACCGGCGAGAACGCCGATCTCGGCGTTACCTAGGATCCCGAAGCTGTCGGCGGCTGCCAAGTCAGCGAAAGGATCCTCGATGGCGAAGAAGGCTGAGGCTCCCCTGAAGGAGACGCCTGCTAAAAAGCGCCCTGCTCCGGACGGAGACAAGGGCAAGGAGAAGGAGAAGAAGAAGAAGAAGAAGGAGAAGAAGCGCTCCCCGGCTGGGGACGTTCAACCTCCCACTCCTCCTCCAACTCTACAGCCTTCCAAAGGGCGAGGTGAGTCCATTGATCTCTCGGACGATGAGATCGAGGACGTTCCCCAACAGCGCCCGGACTCGCCTGTGGTAGACCCTCCAACCCTGGTGGAGGAGCGCCACCGCCTTTCCAGCCTTCGCAGGTCGGCCGACCTGCAGCAGGAGAACCCTCTGCTTCTCCGGAGCGGCGTTCGACCTCCTTCAGGTCCCGGTCCCGCTCTTCAGAGCGTCCGGTGGCCTCGCCACCTCCGAGGGAGACTAGAGAGGAACAACCTCGCTCGTCTGCCTCCAGATACACCTCGGCGTCCTACGTGGCCAGGTACGCGAGGGAGTCTGAATGGAGAGAACGCCCGGCCTCTTATCGGTCACATTCACCATCGTACCGGGATCGGTACCATCGTGACCCGAGACGCTGGGAGACCTTCCGGAGGTCCCGGTCACCTCGCAGACAGCGCGAATCACGCTCGCCTCGAGGGAAGAGGCTCGGTACCGTCGCCACCGAAGCCGTTCACCGTCGGACCGCCGCTCCTTCAGCCGCTCTCCCTCTCCTCGATACCATAGGGAGAGGGAGCCTTCACCTCGATATCGGGCAGTATCGCCACCTCCTAGGGTCACGGCAACGGCGACGCGCCCTACGGAGTCGGTGGTGACTGAGCAGGCTAAGACAACATCAGCCTGCCAGACTACCCCAGTCACCACTAGAAAGGTGAAGTCCGTGGTCAGCCAGCCCAAACGTGACGCTGCCACTACCACCGTCCCGGCTGCAGAGAAGCCTAAGAAGGCAACACCTGTGGCGGCCGTGAAGGAGCCGGAAAGCGAGCGGCGAGAGGACTCACCGAGCTCGGAGTCGTACGACTCGAGCGCGGAGTCGGAGGCGTCTGAGGCGGCCTCCCAGGAGTCTCCTCCGCTGGGATTCGGGGAGCCGATCCCAGATTCAGCTCCAGAGGACATCCACCAGTTCTCTGCGATGCTGCTCCGCATGGCCTCTATCCTTGGCCTTAAGATCGCCGATGCGGAGCTGGAGGACGACGATCCCGTCTTCTCCGTCTTTGAGGGGAAGCAACCTGTCACGGCCCCGCTGCCTCTCTTCCCCCGGATCTCCAGAGTGGTGAAGGCCGCCTGGGATAGACCGGCCTCGGCGCAGCCGATACCGCAGTGTTTGGAGCACCTCTACAGGGTGCAGAAGGATAACGCGAGTTATCTCTTCAACCACCCTGTACCGAACTCTGTGGTGGTCGAGTCGGCATAGACAAAAGGCACCGGCAGGCAGCACACCACCCCACCGGATAAGGAAGGCAGAAAGTTGGACGCCTACGCTCGGAGGTTCTATTCCGCCGCCTCCTTGCAGATCAGGCTGTCCAACACTCAGGCTTGCCTCGCGGCATACCTGAAGAAAGTGCTCGACCGCCTTCAACCGGCGATGGAGGCGGTACCGGAGGACATCCGCCAAGCCTCCTTGGTGATATTCAACGAGGCCATATCTATCGCTCGGCAGCAGATGGCCTCCTCCCGGCACGCCGTGGAGATCGCCTCCCGGGTCATGGCGGGATCCATCGGCCTGCGCCGCCATGCTTGGCTGCGACCGGCCGACATCCAGGAGGACACCCGAAGGAGGATCGAGGATCTCCCCTTCGACGGTGAGGGCCTGTTCAATTCGTCCACGGACCAAGCGCTGGACAATCTGGTGAAGGCGAGGTTGACTGCCAAAAAGATCGGGCTACAGCCGGCCACGCAAGCCCGCAGGACCTCCACCTTCCGCCCATCCTGGCAACGATCTTCCACCTCGTCGTTCCAGCGTTCGGCCCAGTCCGGACAGTCAAGACCGTCCTCCGGCTCGTCGGCCAGACGCACGTTTAGCGTCGCCTGGCTTCGTCTAAGAAGTCCTCCTCGGACACAAAGTCCCGGTTTTGACGTGCCTGGCAGGACCTACCAATACCCACTTTTCAGCCTACCATCTGTGCTCGGAGACCGACCGACTCTGGCTCGACACCTTTTGGAGTGGCAACATGTCACTACGGACTCTTGGGTGCTTTCCATCGTCCGTCTTGGCTACGCCATCGAGTTTCACGATATTCCGCCTCGAGGCGTTTACTACTCCACCCCGTCGAGTCCGGCCCTCCTGGAAGAGATCCAGTCCCTCCTCCAGAAAGGAGCGATCGAGCAGCTCCCGCGAGAAGCCAAGACCACCGGCTTCTTCTCCGGGTACTTCACGGTACCGAAAGCCGACGGTACCTCGGCCGATCCTAGACCTCAGAGGGGTGAACTACTACATCCGCCCCAAGAGGTTCAAGATGGTCACGATACCGTCGATCCTGCCCTTCCTACATCGAGGGGACTGGTTCGCCTCCATCGATCTCCGAGACGCATACTTCCACATCGCCATTCGCCCGCAGCACAAACGGTACCTCCGCTTCGCAGTCGACGACACCTGTTACCAGTACAAGGTGCTGCCGTTCGGACTCTCGACTGCCCCAAGGGTCTTCACCAAGTGCATGGCCCCGGTGGTATCCTTCCTGCGGACGAAGGGTGCTTCCGTCTTCCCTTACCTCGACGATTGGCTGTTGGTGGCGTCCTGCAAACAGAGACTTTACCACGATGTCCACATGACGTTGTCACTCCTGACTCGCCTTGGTCTACGGGTGAATCCGAAGAAGTCCCACCTCGAGCCGGCGAGGATCTTGGACTTCATCGGGGCACACTCGACTCAACCTCCGCCAGGGTGTACCTACCAGAGACTCGAGCTCAAACCCTGATCCGGGCCGCCGCTCACGCCCGCACGGCCCCGACGTTATCTGCGAGAACTGTCCAACAGCTCTTGGGCTACATGGCTGCGACGACCGCTGTGACATATCTCGCCAGACTGAGAGCAAGACCTCTTCAACACTGGTTCGTCCGCACATTCGACCCCCTGCGAGACGAACAGACACTCCGACTACAGCTGCCGGAGAACGTCCGCTCCTCCCTCCGCTGGTGGCAGTCGCAACGCAATCTGATGTCAGGGATGCCCTTCCAGCAGCCGACACCGAAGGTGACGGTAACGCCCGACGCCTCCCTGTATGGATGGGGTGCCCACTGCGGCGATCTCAGAGTCCGCGACAGATGGACCGACGACGAGACCGCTCTCCATATCAACGCGCTGGAGCTGCTCGCCGTCTCGAAAGCGCTACGGGCGTTCCGCCACGTTGTAGCGGGGCGGACGGTCCTGGTTCTGACGGACAATGCCACCGCCGTCTGTTACATCAACAGACAAGGAGGGACTCATTCCACGACCCTACTCAACATCGCGCTCGACCTGTGGGAATGGTGCATTCGCCTGCACACGCATCCCGTGGCGGTTCACCTGGCCGGGCAGGAGAACACCACGGCAGACGCCCTCAGCAGGGACACCTCATCCCATCACGAATGGTTTCTCTCTGGAGAGGCGTTCAGACTGATTCGAGACCGCTGGGGCGAGCCGTCGACCGACCTCTTCGCGACCAGGGAAAACGCGAAGTGTCGCCGATTCTGTTCGAGAGCGGGCCACGATCGCGCTTCCATCGGAGACGCCTTCCAGTTTCCGTGGACCGGGGAACTCCTCTACGCGTTCCCGCCGTTCCCGTTGCTCGGCCGGACGATATCGAAGATCCTCGCCGACCGAACCGACGCGATCCTCATAGCCCCGTACTGGCCGAGGCAGCACTGGTTCACACCCCTGCTACGAGCTGCACGAGGCGACCTGCTCCGGCTGCCACCGATGCCGGGCCTGCTCTCCCACTCCAGCGGCCGAGTCCTTCATCCGGACCTGCCACGCCTGGCCCTCCATGCCTGGAGGATATCGCACTAGACGATCCCGTGCTCGGTACCGTCCTCGTCGCGGCCAGGAAGGAATCTACCCGTCGCAACTATCAATACAAATGGCGACGCTTCCTGACCTTCGCTAACGAGAGGAGTGAGCCAGTATCGCCCGCGGGACTCTCTACTGCCTGCATTTCCTCCTGCACCTCCGGCAACAGGGTCTGGCGTTTCCATCCCTGAAGGTTTATCTCTCCGCGATCGTGGCATACCAACCGCCACGATCTGCGGCATCGGCCTTCTTCAGGAACGATACCGTTAAGCGGTTCCTGAAAGGACTTCATCATCTCTACCCGCCGGTATCGCCGCCGCTACCGCCGTGGTCCCTCTCGCTGGTGCTCTCGCAGCTGACGAAGCTGCCCTTTGAGCCGATGGCGACCTCGGATGACAGGCTTCTGACCATGAAAACTGCCTTACTGGTGGCGGTGACCTCAGCGAGGCGAGCGGGTGAGATCACAGCTCTTCGGTCCGATGAACCCTTCATGGTCTTCCACAGGGAAAAGGTGGTCCTGAGACCTGACATCTCGTCCTGCCAAAGGTGGTGTCCAGTTTCCATCTCAACCTCCTGGACCATCTCATCATCCTGCCTGCCTTCTTCCCGAACCCGACGACACCGTTGGAGCGGTCCCTCCACTCCCTGGACGTGCGTCGGGCATTGGCTTTCTACAAGGACAGGACTGCTTCCTTCCGACAGACGCCGCATCTCTTTGTTTGCTATGGGCGACGTGGAAGGGCCTCAAAGTGTCCACCCAGCGCTTCTCCAAGTGGGTGGTGAGGACTATTGAACTGGCGTATGAGCTCGCGAGGAAGCCTCCGCCAGTCCTGCTTCGAGCCCACTCCACCAGAGCTGTGGCTACTTCTGCGGCCCTCCTGCGAGGAGTTGACCTGCATGAACTCTGCCGTGTGGCGACCTGGTCCCAACCATCGACCTTCGTGCGCCACTACAGGCTCGACTGCCGGTCGCGCAGAGATTCCCGGTTTGGACGTGAGGTGCTGGCTTCCGTGCTGTAGGACCTGACCCGCCATCCGACCGGTAAGCTACACAGTCTCCTAGTGTATGAAGGCACAGAGACCACGAAGAAGAACAGGTTGCTTACCTGTAACTGTGGTCTTCGAGTGGTCATCTGTGCCATCATACACACCCGCCCTTCCTCCCCTCTTTCTCAGGTCCCTGTAGGTTCTACGGCGGACGACAGAACTGAGGAGAGACCGTTGCTCGGCGGGAGGAGCATGCGCAGTACCGGCATGGGGGAGGGGTTCCCGCCAAGCGAACAAGCTCTAGAAGTTTCCGAACGCTACCGCACAGGTGCTAAAGCTCCTAGTGTATGATGGCACAGATGACCACTCGAAGAACCACAGTTACAGGTAAACAACCTGTTCTTATCTGTATTTGCCAAGGTTGATTGTACCCAGACAATGAAGGACTTAATTACAAATTTATGAACTGCAGCAAGGATACTTATATCAAGAAAATGGAAAATTCAAGAAGATTTTCAAATAAAGGATTGGATTGGTATAAAGAAGTGTGGAAAATTGTGATCAATGATAAGTTAACATGTCGAATTAAGGTTAAAAAAGGGATAATGAAAAGGAATGACTTTGAAGCAATATGGAAATATTTGTGGAAAAGGCTTTAGCAAAAGAGGGAAGTGTCACACTTCCACAAGAAGAATTACAATTTTGGAAAGCAGAGTAAGCTGAAATATAATTGGCTCTGGGAATGGATTCACATTTAGGGTTCGGATTTATAGTTAATAACAGGATCAAAAATAGTATTAGCAATAGGTTAAATACATTTGAAAAGAATAGATTTAAGAATGAAATTATTGTAGCAGTAATAAGTACAAGGAGAATGAGATTTAGATACATGAAATAAAAATATATAATCAATATGATATATAATATGTTGAATAAGTATACGATGATAAAAGATCTGGAGAGAAATAGTAATGTAAGCTATTTGTGTTGTGATTTTTCTCTTTTTCACATTTATGTTATTCACGTGGTGTCTTTGCTTTATTCTGTTATGTATTGTTCTTTTTTATTTATAATAATAAAAAAAGAAAAAAATGCTGTACTGTCAAGAATCTTTGCAGTTCAAGACTGATTTTACACCAAACTTATCCTAGGCAAAACTCATATGTGATTGTTTTGTGGATAAAACAGCCTTTTCTGCACAGAAAATAATATTTTATGATCAAAAATAATTTTTTACTCAGGAATATTTTTTTTTGCATATAAGAAGCTGTTTTCTGTGCAATGAATGCTGAAGTTAGGGACTTGTACTATGCAAAATTTACATGTGGTTGATTTGCACAAAAAGCAGCTTTTTCTGCACAAAAACCAGTTTCTTCTGCACACAAAAATAGTATTACAGCATAAAAATATTATTTTCTAGAATGATATTATTTTCTGCACAGAAAATAATATTTTTGAACAAAACAAAAATGTGCATTTTTCAAAAAACCTAATTGTGAACAGGCTTTGCAAACTGTGTGGTTTTCAAAACTTTCCCACAACTGGAAGAAAAATTGCCTAAATTACATAATCTTTGATTTCTTCAAGAAAAAATAAAAACATACTAAGAATTACATCCCTAATCTGACCGGGTTCCCCAAGGCATCTAATGTGTCAGACTGGTAGTTTTTCCCCCAACATGCCAGGGATTGGACCATATCCACTGTGGACCAGTCAACCACTATTTTAAGTAGCAGTAATCTAGACCTGGTCCTTGAACTACATCATTGCTTTCTACATAGTGTTACCACATCATACACTCCCACTCTGCCAGATGTACTTATTTTCATAATTAGAGATATTTATGGCTGAAGACATGTTTGAAAACATGTTGGCTGTAATATTGCCAGGTCAGGATGACCTCAGATATATAGGTTATAAATTCAGACAGGATTAGTCAGGAAAACCCAGTGTTAATGGACTTGTGATAATCCTTTCAAAATTGCAACTGTGAACACTCCTGAAAACAACAGAAGATGAAACTGACCAGGTGAACCAACCAAGGACCCCCATGAGCATATCCTATGGAGACCTTCTCTATTCATCTTACCTGACCAAAACGTTAAGAGATTGACATGACTCTCATCAATGTTTTTCCCTAGAGTTAAGGCAATCAGGACATTCCAGACTCTTTTGTAACCTCATAGAAAGCCATTACCGCTTTGTCCATGCATCCTCCTTTAGGGCAGGAAATAGGAATAAAAACCCCAGCTCAAGCCCCAGTGTATTATAGTACTTGGATGTTATTATGTGGTGCCCAGACCCTGTTCTTGCTACCCTTAATGTGCTGTCTGAGCTGCTCTGCTTCGACTTTCTGCTTAGGAATGCTAAATTAACCCATTCCACCCAAAACTTTTCTCTGTTCAGCTCTTCTTGCCCACTGTCCATAGACTTGTATTGTTCTTGAGAATGTCTGTTTTTTTGTATGTTTGTTAATTCCATATAAAATATTTTGTTTAATTTTTAATTGGAGTCCCCTCTACAGTTAGTACTGGTATACACAGGTGAAAGATCCTGCCTTTACCCCCTCTTGCAGGCCTCCTTTTCTATAAATTTCCCCAAAATTTAAAGGTACCCAGTCCCCCCCATTTTAGGGTAATAATAGGCTTCTCATTTCCACTGTATTTGGGGAATATATCTCTGTTTAATGTCAAAATATAAACATTGCCCCTTCATATCAGTAGGTTGGCAAAAAAAAAAAAAGGTACTGAAATTCTTCTCGGAAACAGGATATTGTAAACAAGAAACAGCTTTGTGACAAGTCCAGAATATTGCAATCCTTCTGGAAGCTGTTGACCATATATATTTTTTTTATTTTACATTGATTGACTGTAGTAACAGAAGGCTTTTATGGTTGCTTCCCTTTATTTCATTTGCATGACTGGAGGAATTATTGGGTTAAATGCACTATAAAATTTTTTCTATCATATTCTGACACTGTCAAAGCATTGTCAAAGGTATTTATCCCTTTATTACTCCAAGTATCCTATAACACCTCCATAAAGTCAGAAGATTGTCCAGATTGTTCCTGATATGTTAATAAAGCTTTAATCTAAGATATTTGTGCCCATGTGTTCTGGTACTGACCCGGGAAAAACCCTTTCCCAACCACTCCATACCAGATGCAAGCACTGAATGGATTTCATAGTCCATAATCTTTATTATTGTGTGTATGTGCCTTAAGTACCCGTTAATTTCCATGACCCCATGAATATCATAGGGTTTTTTTTAGACAAAAAATCTAGAGGATTTTGCCAATTTTTCCCTCTGAAATATAGCCTACAGCACTTGGTATTCGTTGGTACTAACCAGTGTTGACTCTGCTTAGTTTCCAAGATCAGACAAGATCTGGTACCTTTTATATTTGCTGCATCATAAATTGATCATAATGCTACAGCAATGCCATAGGGGGGAAATTTAAAGGGTTGTAGTAAAGAGAAAAGAAGGACCCCCCCAGCCACAGGACTGGCTTCCAAATTATGAAATATATGCATTGGTAACAATGTGACAAACAGTCTAATATTCCTTAAATCAAAGGTGGGCAAAAAAATATGGCCTGTGAGCAGCATGCAGCCCCCCCCCCAGATCATTTAAAAAACAAATTTTGATTGTTTTTTTTGTTGTTGCTGCTGCTGCTACTGCTGCTAGTGGTGGTGGTTTTGTTTTGTTTTGTTTTTTGCCCCCAGACACTTCAAGGGGGTTTAAGGATGCATTTTCACTACAAATTTGGCCCCACAGGACATTTTAAAGTCAGGAGAGGCCTTTTGTAAAAGGAAGTGAATAAAAGTCTCTTCCTTATGATTGAAAAGGCCTTTTCTGGGGCTGCAATGGCCTGGGGAAAAACATGGCAAAAAACCCCCATGGCCCCAGAGGGCTTTGGGAGCATTTGGGGGGAAAAAAAAAACAAAAATAAATAAATAAATAAATAAAATTGGAGTGGGTAGGAACAGTGGTTTTTTTGCCCCTTCAATTTTGGAGGACTAATGCAACCCCCTAGCCTTCTGATTGACCCCCTTTCCTAAAAGGAACTTACTGTTTGTAAGTTGTAAGTCTGTAAGCTATAGAATTCTGATCTTTTAGTCTAAGGAGAAGTCCAGAAGCATGACAAAGACTGGGCATCACATACTAGCTTAAATTGGAATTACTTTTGGCTTGCTAAGCTTTCTCAGAGAAAACTTGAGGAAACCTGTGCTTCATCCAGATGTTTTCAGATAATGTTTGGGGGGGAAAAACCCTGAAAAGGACATTTTAACTATTTCTATGAAATTAACAATTGCGATTAATGCCACAGCCATTTTTGGCTTTAAATGTTTAACATGCTGTTAATTTTCTAAGAAGTTTTTGTTTTCCTCTAGTGGGAAAAAAATATACAATTGTTTTTGAAACCATCAAAACTGACTTTCCTATCTGGGTTTAACAAAGTGATGATTCGTAGCAGTCCTGTAGTGGCCCCAGCTTTATTACTTCTCTTGTAAGTCTATAAAGCATTTCTCATTAATAAACTGCTGCTGAGTTACTTGTTGAGAAGAACTGTATGATAAAATGCTTTCATACCAGAAATAGGAATGGTGTGGCCTTCTTGAATTATTCCCTTGATGTCCCTGTGGATGGCAACCCTATATGAGGCTGGAGGGGGGGCACTTTTTAACCTACTATGTAGCATTTATCTATACGTTAGGTTAGACTATCTATAGTTAGGAAAGTCTGCCCCCTAGGGATGATGGTAGCACTGTAAAGTCTAAATATCCAGATGACTTTAAATTAATGCAAATTAATACATGAAAAAGAATTAACCTTTGAGCTGCACACCTCTGCAGCCAGCTTTTTAGATTTATGATCTACGAGTTTTGGCTCTAGGACATATTCAGACATTCTGCATTACTTGAACATAGTGTCTGCAGGTGGAAATACCCCCCTTTACCACCCCATGCTCACCCTTTTAAACCCACAGTCCCTATACCACAGCTATTCAGTGGCTAGTGAAAAGGGATGAGGAGGAGGACTTTCGATTGCCATGTCGGCATGATCGGCAGCCTGAGCTAGACAGTCCCAGGCTGTTGCAAAACCTGACAAATTACCAACATTAGAGCCTCAATTATTGAAGCCAAAAAACCCCCTTAGGAAGAGGTCACTGAGTCCAGTTACGACCCAGTGCTGGTGGAGAAAGAAGGAAGAAAGCCAATGAGGATGGGTTCATGGATGGAGTGGTTCCATTGGGTTTTTCCCCAGGCAATCCTGCACAGTGCCGGCTGCAACTCTGTTTTTAACTTTCAGCAAGATCTGTGATACCTAGTTGCTAACCTGTCAGAAAGACATCCGATTGATAGATCCTTCAGGGGAAAATCAGTGTTATGGTAGAAAGGAACAGGAATTATCTGTGAAAATTGTGAGATATAAAACTGTATTTCATAGAAGGAGCTGGAGTGTCTGACAGAGGGACAGAGGACTGGGGCAGACCAGTTACTTTAGTTTAAGAATAAGACAGTTAAATTTGGAAAGAATGGGAAAAAAAAAATAGATGGAGGGTAGGCTTGAGTGGTGGAGTAGAGTGGTAAAGATGAGGAGATAAAATAAACAACAAAAAAAAAATTGAAACTGACAAGGTTAGCAGATGAGTGGCAGAGAGCAGCAAAAGAGGAAAAATGGCAGAGACGGACTGAGAATAGAAGGAAAATGGAGAGGAGGTGATAGAATTGAAAGGGGAAAAAAAAAAAAAAAGCTAGAATTTAAAAGGTTTAGAATTAACAATAAACTTTTATAATCACTCTGAAACTAATTGAGTAATTGAGCAATTGAACAATATTAAACACAACGCTTAAAAACTTTTTTCCCCGTTTTGAAACTGACACATGTGGAGGGTTGAAGGAGAAAGAGACTGAACTGAGAAGTAACAAGCATTATTAGAGAAGGACAAAATCTATTAACAGAGATTCCTACATGGGGATCATGAAAAATTTGTAAGATTAGCCTCAAGCAGAGATGTGAAGAAATTTTGAGAATGAGAAAAAAAAGAAGAGAGGAGATAACAGCGATATTATTGGATTGGATACGTGTTGAAGAAAAGAAGAGTTGAAAAGCTGTTTTTTCCCTTTTTTTTTTTATTCCCCCCTTCCTTTCCCCCCCAATAGCAAATTGCAACATACTTGATTACCTACAAATTAATAGTCAATTAATTAATAATTTAGGACTCTACTGATGAATGGAATGTGATTGATGAATTTTTTGCTCTTTGTACTTAAATTTTGACAGTATTACGTTATAAGCTGCTATTTGTAGAAATTAACTGGAAAATTAATTGTTGGAATGGGGAATTGATTCATATACTGATATATTTAAACAATCTACTTCAATAATTTATTTGATAAAATACGAGATTGAAATACTGATATAATGTTTAATATTTATACAACTGTATAATATGTATTTTGGATCTATATTCAACCCATAGAAATATATCAACATTTATTACTATAGTTAGCTATTTAATTAATCAACTAATTAATTAATTAATTATAGCAAAAATAAATTAATTGGTGGAGATAAAAATTTTAAAGGAAAATTAAATATTTATTTCAGCTATAATTTACTTCCTTATAGACTGAAATAAGATAGAAATTGTACTGAAGAATTTTTTTCTAATTTTTCTTAAATTATTTATTATAAAAACAGATGAGATTGATAATTGTTAATGTTATTAACAAACTACAGTATTTTTGGTTATTTGGAAACATGTAAGAAATTTTAAAATTTTTTTATTTGATTTTTAAAAAAGGGGTAAATCAAAAAAACAAACTCAGCTACAACTCATAACAACCTATCAGCTCAACTTTTTCACAAATGCAAACACAAAAAAGAAGAACTTCACTTAACTAGAAGCCTTGAATCAATAAAGGCTAGAAGAAATTCAAAACTTAGAAGATATGAGGGAAAAAATAAAACTACAGGAACTAAAATTAAAATCAGAATTGAAATTAAATCAGACCTAAAAGGAAAGTTGTAAATTTAAATCAGAACTTTCAAAAAATGTCCCAAAACATTGAGATGTTAGAAAAGAAGGTAAGACCTTGCAGGAAATAACCCAGAAACTTGAAGCACAGTCAGAAAGGATGAAAAAGAACAGTTGAAGGAAAAAAAAAGCTTTAAATTTAAAAATGGATGGAGAAAAAATGTTTGAAATTGGGGGGCCTCCCAGAATAAGAAAATGAAAATTTATACGCAAGAGTTACAGAAATGCTTGTATTTTTTATTGGTCAAAGAATAGGGAAATTTGAGTCAAGATTGATAAGATGTTTCGCATTGACTCTCCCATATCAAAGAAGAAAAATCTCCCATGCAGCATAGTGGTATATTTAAAAAGAGAAAATGAAAGTTTTCTTCGTGGTCTCTGTGCCTTCATACACTAGGAGCTTTACGCCTGCGCGGTAGCATTCGGAAACTTCTAGAGCTTGTTCGCTTGGGGGAACCCCCCCCCCGCCGGTACTGGCATGCCCCCCGCCCAAACGGTCTTCCTCAGTTTTTTGTCCGCCGTCGGTACGGAAAGGGTTTTTTATTTGTTCCCTCACTTTGTGCTTGGCTTGCTGTTTTCACGGTTTTACGGATTTTGGACTGTTTTGACCTCCTTTTGGACTCCCCCTTTGGCTTTGGTCTTTTCGGATTTTCGCAGTTTGGCGTTCTTCGTCTTATGCCCGCTCTTAAGAAGTGCGTGTCCTGCGGGCGCAAGGTTACCCTCAACGACAGCCACAAGGAGTGTCTCTTCGTTTGGGTGAGTCCCACAACATCCGGACTTGCCCAATTTGCCGGGATTTTACCCCCAAACTCTCCACCGGTCCGCGAGATTAAAGTCTTATTTTTGGGGAAACAGTTTGCGGGCGATAGACGAGACCTCCACTTCCAAGATGGCCGACGAAGACGACCACGCCATCGACGGTATCGGCGGCTGCCGTTCCGTCCACCTCGTCGGTACCCTGGTCCCGGCAAAACGCCGATCTCGGCGTTCCGGGGATCCCGAAGCTGTCGGCGGCTGCCAAGTCAGTGAAAGGACCCGACGGCAAAGGGGGGGCAGGCTCCCCTGAGGGAGACGCCTACTAAAAAGCGCCCTGCTCCGGACGGAGGCAAGGGCAAGGAGAAGGAGAAGAAGAAAAAGGAGAAGAAGCCCTCCCCGGTGGGACGTTCAACCTCCTACTCCTCCTCCTACCAGCAGCCTTCCAAAGGGCGGGCGGTCCGTCATTTTTGGATGATGAGATCGAGGACATTCCCCAACAGCGCCCGGACTCGCCTTGGCGACCCTCCAACCCTGGTGGAGGAGCGCCACCGCCCTCCTAGCCGTCGCAGGTCGGCCGACCTGCAGCAGAGAGAACCCTCTGCTTCTCCGGAGCGGCGTTTGACCTCCTTCCGGTCCCGGTCCCCCTCTTCCGAGCGTCCCGGGGGCCTCCCCCCTCCTAGGGAGACAAGAGAGGAACAACCTCGCTCGTTGCCTCCAGATACACCTCGGCGTCCTACGTGGCCAGGTACGCGAGGGGAAATTTAAAGGAAGAGCGCCCGGCCTCTTTTGGTCACATTCGCCATCGTACCGGGATCGGTACCATCGTCCCATCGCTGGGAGACCTTTCCCGGGCGTCCCGGTCACCCCGACAGCGCGAATCGCGCTCGCCTAAGGGGGGAAAAGGCTCGGTACCGTCGACCCCAAGCCGATCTCTGTCGGACCGCCGCTCCTTCAGCCGCCCTTCCCCCTCCTCGATATCATAGGGCGAGGGGGGCCCTTACCTGGATCGGGGATACGCCACCTCCTAGGGTCATGGCAACCCAAAAGCGCCCCACGGAGTCGGTGGTGACTAGGGGGTACGACGCGTAGCCTGCCAGACTACCCCGTCACCACTAAGAAGGTGAAGTCAGTAGTCAGCCAGCCCAAGCGGGACGCTGCTACTACCACCGCCACGGCTGCAGAGAAGCCTAGGAAGGCCCCCTGTGGCGATGAAAGGGGCCGGAAAGCGAGCGGCGAAGGACTCACCGACCTCAGAGTCGTACGACTCGAGTGCGGAATGAGGTTCTGAGGCGGCCTCCCCCGGGTCTCCTCCGCTGGGATTTGGGGCCCGACCCAGATTTTCCCAGAGGACGTCCACCAGTTCTGCGATGCTGCTCCCCTGGCTACTACCCCCGGCCTTAAATCGCCCATGCGGAGCCGGAGGACGACGATAGCCTTCTCCGTCTTCGAGGAGAAACGACCTGCCACGGCCCCGCTGCCTCTCCTGCCCCGGGTATCCAGACTGGGAAGGCCGCCTTGGG
>CAOLHI010007182.1:0-18035 GCA_948474755.1 Ctenosaura bakeri
TTGACAGTAATTACAGGTTCAACACTAGGTGGCGGTGTAGAGCTTCCTGGTGTGATGTCGTGTGAGACTTTAGGCTTTTCCTCCTCAGTACTTTCCTCAGGACTTTTCACTTCATCGCCAGACATCAACGTCCCTCCATCTTCAGAGCTTTCAAGTATGTCCGGGACACTGTCTTTTTCCTCATCAGACATCACTGCCCCTCCATTCTCAGGAACACCTGTGTCACTTCTACCCAGGGAAACCAAAACCTCTTGGTCACAGTGCAGACTTTTCACACTTTCACCCAGGGGACTCAAAACCTCTGGATTACAGTGCAGCCTATCCCAACCTGAACAGGTTTCAAAACTTGCATTCCTAGAATACACAATTCTGTTAACACAGTGTAGAAATCTATATTTGCTACCTTCATAACCCACGAAGCATAACCGTCTAGATTTCTCCTCTCCAGACTTTCTACAGTTTGGGGGAACATACACACTAGCAAACTGGCCCCAAACACGTAGATGCTACAGGTTTGGTGCTCTACCATATAATAGGTAATATGGAGTCTGCTTTACACTCCACATCCTATTTAAGTGATAGTTTGCTGCCAGAATTGCTTCTTCCCAAAGTCCTGCTGGGGCTTGGGCATCCTCCAATATACAATCCTTCATTTGTTTTAACAGCCCAATTCTTCTTCGTGGTCTCTGTGCGTCACACATTAGGAGCCTTCGCACCTGCGCGGTAGCGTTCGGAAACTTCTAGAGCTTGTTAGCTTGGCGAGAACCCCTCCCCCATGCCGGTACTGCGCATGCTCCTCCCGCCGAGCAACAATCTCTCCTCAGTTCTTTTTCGTCCACTGTCGCGTACGGAAGGTTCTTCTTCGTGGTCTCTGTGCCTTCATACACTAGGCGCTTCTGCGCCTGCGACATTGTCGTTTCAGCGATCGGCCCAGTCTGCCCAGTCGAGGCCGTCCTCTGGCTCTTCGGCCAGACGTCCATTCAGGCGCTGTCCGGCTTCTTCTTCGAAGAAGTCCTCCTCGGACGCGAAGTCCCGATTTTGACCGGTCTCGCGGGACTTACCAACAACCTATCTTCAGTCTCCCATCAGCCCTCAGAGACCGACCGACCCTAGGTCGACACCTGTCGGAGTGGCATCGTGTCACCACGGACTCTTGGGTCCTTTCCATCGTCCATCTTGGCTACGCCATAGAGTTTCACGATACTCTGCCTCGAGGCGTTTACTACTCCACCCCGTCGAGCCCGGCTCTCCTGGAAGAGATCCAGTCCCTCCTCCAAAAAGGAGCAATCGAACGGCTCCCGTCGGAAGCCAAGACCACCGGCTTCTTCTCCCGGTACTTCACGGTACCGAAGGCCGATGGTACCCTCCGACCGATCCTCGACCTCAGAGGAGTGAACTACTACATCCATCCCAAGAGGTTCAAGATGGTCACGCTACCGTCAATTTTGCCGTTCCTTCATCGAGGAGACTGGTTCGCCTCCATCGATCTCCGAGACACCTACTTCCACATCGCCATTCGCCCACAGCACAGACGGTACCTCCGCTTTGCGGTCGACGACATCTGTTACCAGTACAAAGTGCTGCCGTTTGGACTCTCGACTGCCCCCAGGGTCTTCACCAAATGCATGGCCCCGGTGGTATCGTTCCTGTGGACGAAGGGCGCATCCGTCTACCCCTACCTCGACGACTGGCTGTTGGTTGCGTCCTGCAAACAGAGACTTTATCACGACGTCCACATGACGTCGCTCCTCACCCGTCTTGGGCTACAGGTCAACCCAAAGAAGTCCCACCTCGAGCCGGCGAGGACGTTGGACTTCATCGGCGCCACTCTGGACTCTATGGCTGCCAGGGCGTTCCTGCCGGAGACTCGAGCGGACACCCTGATCCAAGCCGCCTCACATGCATACGCGGCTTCCACTCTCTCCGCAAGACGGATCCAGCAGCTACTGGGTTACATGACCACTACGACCGCGGTCACTCACCTCTCCAGGCTGAGGGCGAGACCCCTTCAACACTGGTTCGTCCGCATATTCGACCCCTTGTGAGACGATCAGGCCATCCGACTGCAACTGCCGGAGGACGTGCGCTCATCCCTCCGATGGTGGCAATCGCGGAAAAATCTGATGTCTGGGATGCCCTTCCAGCAGCCAACACCGAAGGTGACGGTAACGACCGACGCCTCTCTTCATGGATGGGGCACCCACTGCGGCAATCTCAAAGTCCGCGACAGATGGACCGGCGACGAGACCACTCTCCATATCAATGCCCTAGAGCTGCTCGCCATCTCGAAGGCGCTACGAGCGTTCCGCCACGTCGTCGGACGGACGGTCCTGGTCCTACGGACAACACCACCGCCGTCTGTTACATCAACAGACAAGGAGGGACTCATTCCACGACTCTCCTGAACATCGCCCTCGACCTGTGGGACTGGTGCATTCGCATGCAAGTGCACCCCGTTGCTGTTCACCTGGCCGGGCAGGAGAACACCACAGCAGACGCCCTCAGCAGGGACACCTCATCCCATCACGAATGGTCTCTCTCTGGAGAGGCGTTCAGACTGATTCGGGACCGCTGGGGCGAACCGTCGATTGACCTCTTCGCGACCAGGGAAAACGCGAAGTGCCGTTGCTTCTGCTCGAGAGCAGGCCACGATCGGGCCTCCATCAGGGACGCTTTCCAGTTTCCGTGGACAGGGGAACTCCTGTACGCTTTCCTGCCGTTCCCGCTGCTTGGCCGGACGATATCGAAGATCCTTGCCAACCGAGCCGACGCGATCCTGGTGGCCCCGTACTGGCCGAGGCAGCACTGGTTCACACCCCTGCTACGCGCTGCGCAAGGCGATTTTCTCCGGCTGTCACCGACGCCTGGCTTGCTCTCCCACTCCAGCGGTCGAGTCCTCCATCCGGACCTGCCACGCCTGGCCCTCCATGCCTGGAGGATATCGCACGAGACGATCCCGTGCTCGGTACCGTCCTCGTCGCGGCCAGGAAGGAATCCACCCGTCGCAACTACCAATACAAGTGGCGACGCTTCCTGACCTTCGCTAATGAGAGGAGTGAGCCGGTATCACCTGCGGGACTCTCCACCGTCCTGCATTTCCTCCTTCACCTCTGGCAACAGGGTCTGGCGTTTCCATCTCTCAAAGTTTACCTCTCCGCGATCGTGGCATACCAGCTGCCACGATCCACGGCATCGGCCTTCTTCAGGAACGATACCGTTAAGCGGTTCCTGAAGGGACTTCACCACCTCTGCCCGCCGGTATTGCCGCCGCTAGCGCCGTGGTCCCTCTCGTTGGTGCCATTGCAGCTGACGAAGCCGCCCTTTGAGCCCATGGCTACCTCGGATGACAGACTCTTGACCTTAAAGACTGCCTTTCTGGTAGCGGTGACCTCAGCAAGGCAAGCGGGTGAGATAACAGCTCTTCGATCCGATGAGCCCTTCATGGTCTTCCACAGAGACAAGGTGGTCCTGAGACCTGAGATCTCGTTCCTGCCGAAGGTGGTGTCCAGTTTCCATCTCAACCAGGACATCATCCTGCCTGCTTTCTTCCCGGACCCGACGCCGCTGCTGGAGCGGTCCCTTCACTCCCTCGATGTGCGTCGGGCCCTGGCGTTTTACACCGATAGGACTACTTCCTTCCGACAGACGCCACATCTCTTCGTCTGCTATGGGCGACGTCGGGAGGGCCACAAGATGTCCACCCAGCGCTTCTTCAAGTGGGTGGTACAGACTATTCAGCTGGCGTACGAGCTCGCAAGGAAGCCTCCGCCAGCCCTGCTTCGAGCCCACTCCACCAGAGCTGTGGCAACATCTGCGGCCCTCCTGCGAGGAGTTGACCTGCATGAACTCTGCCGTGTGGCGACCTGGTCCTAACCATCGACCTTCGTCCGCCACTACAGGCTCGACTGCCGGTCGCGCAGAGATGCTCGGTTCGGACGTGAGGTGCTGGCTTCCGTGCTGTAGGACCTGACCCGCCATCCGACCGGTAAGCTGCACAGTCTCCTAGTGTATGAAGGCACAGAGACCACGAAGAAGAAGACAGGTTGCTTACCTGTAACTGTAGTTCTTCGAGTGGTCATCTGTGCCATCATACACACCCGCCCTTTCCTCCCCTCTTTCTCAGGTCCCTGTAGATTCTACGGCGGACGACAGAACTGAGGAGAGACCGTTGCTCGGCGGGAGGAGCATGCGCAGTACCGGCGTGGGGGAGGGGTTCCCGCCAAGCTAACAAGCTCTAGAACTTTCCGAACGCTACTGCGCAGGCGCAGAAGCTCCTAGTGTATGATGGCACAGATGACCACTCAAAGAACTACAGTTACGGGTAAGCAACCTGTTCTTCTTTGGCTTGTTCCACGACTCGTTTGCTTGGCTGTTTTTTCTTCACGGTTTTTGGACTATTTCGGATTGTTTCCCGACCTCTCTCTCGGATCCGACTTGGTGATTTCGGACTTTTCTACGTTTCTTCCTTCCATTTGTGTCGTCTTATGTCCGCGTTGTTCAAAAACTGTGTGTCGTGTGGGCGTAAGGTCGCTCTTTCCGACGGCCATAAGGAGTGTCTCTTCTGTTTGGGCGAGTCTCACAACACTCGGACTTGCCCAATTTGCCGGGAGTTCACCTCTCAAACTCTCTGCAACAGGTCTTCAAGACTCAAATCTTTTTGTTGGGAGCAGTCTTTGAAGGCGATTGAGGAGACCTCCCAATCCAAGATGGCCGACAAGAAGACGACCACACCGTCGACGGTATCGGCGGCTGCCGTTCCGTCTACTTCGTCGGCATCGGGCTCGGTGCCGGCGTCGAGAACGCCCATCATGGCGCTACCGAGGATCCCGAAGCTGTCGGCAGCTGCCAAGGCAGCTAAAGGTTCCTCGACGACAAGGAAGGCTGAGGCTCCTGCCAAAGAGACGCCTCAGAAGAAACGCCCTGCTCCGGACGGAGACAAGGGAAAGGAGAAGGAGAAGGAAAAGAAGAAGAGGAAAGAGAAGCGCTCCCCGGCTGGGGACGTTCGTCCTCCCACTCCTTCTCCAACTCTTGAGCCTTCCAAAGGGCAATGCGAGTCGCCCGATCTCTCGGACGATGAGATCGAGGACGCGCCACGGGGGCGCCCGGACTCGCCGGTGGAGGAACCTCCAACCCTGGTGGAGGAACAACACCACCGCCCTTCGAGCCGCCGCACGTTGGCTGACCTACAGCAGAGACCATTCCGGCAAATCTCGCTTCCCCGGAACGGTGCTCGATATCGGCTAGATCTCGGTCACACTCCTCGGAGCTACCGCAAAGATCACCACCTCCTCAGGAAACCCATGAGGAACAGCCTCGCTCTTCTTACTCCAGATACACCTCGGCGTCCTACATGGCCAGGTACGCCAGGGAATCTGAGTGGAGAGAGCGCCTGCCGTCCTACCGGTCACATTCTCCATCATACCGGGATCGGTACCACCCTGACCCGAGGCACTGGGAGACCTTCCGGAGGTCCTGGTCACCTCAACGAGAACGCCGTCGGTCTCGCTCCCGCTCGCCAGAGAGGAGGACATCGGTATCGAAGGTACCGAAGCCGCTCGCCGGCAGACCACCGCCACACTGACCGCTCCCTCAGTCGCTCTCCCTCGCCTCGATATCACAGGGTGAGGGAGCCTTCACCTCGGTACCGAGCGGTATCGCCGCCGCCCAGGGTTATGTCCACTGCGACGCGCCCTGTGGAGTCTGTGGTGACCAAGCAGGCCATGCCTACAACGGCCTGCCAGACAACACCAGTCACCACCAAGAAGGTGAAGTCGGTGGTCGCTCTGCCTAAACGGGACGCCTCCTTGGTCTCCGTTTCTATTGCGGACAAGCCCAAAAAGGCACAGTCGGCGACTATGACGAAAAAGCCAGATCGGGAGCAGCGAGAGGACTCACCCAGCTCCAAGTCCAATGACTCCAGTGCAGAGTCCGATGTCTCGGAAGCAGTCTCCCAGGAGTCCCCTCCTCTGGGATTCGGGGAACCGGTTCCTGATTCAGCTCCGGAGGACGTGCAACAGTTCTCTGTGATGCTGCTTCGGATGGCCACTACCCTTGGCCTCAAGATCGCGGACATGGAACCGGAGGATGACGACCCGGTCTTCTCGATGGTTGAAGGAAGGCAACCCGCCACCACCCTGTTGCCCCTTCTCCCTCGCATCGCGAAGGTTGTCAAGTCCGCGTGGGACAAGCCGGCATCAGCGCAGCCGATACCGCAGAGGTTAGAACACCTGTACAGGGTGCAGAAGGATAATGCCGGTTATCTCTTCAACCACCCTGTGCCGAACTCTGTGGTCGTCGAGTTGGCTCAGACGAAGGGGAGCGGCAGACAACGTACCACCCCACCGGACAAGGGAGGTCGCAAGTTGGATGCCTATGCCAGGAGGTTCTACTCCGCCGCCTCCTTGCACATACGGCTGTCCAACACACAGGCTTGCCTCGCGGCATACCTGCGCAAGGTCCTCGATCGTCTCTCCACGGCCATAGAATCGGTGCCAGAGGACATCCGCCAGGCTACTGCCATGATCTTCAACGAGGCGGTAGCGATCTTCCGCCAGCAGATCGTCTCCTCTCGACACGCAGTGGAGATTGCATCGAGGGTCATGGCAGGATCCGTCGGCTTGCGCCACCACGCCTGCTTAAGACCGGCGGACATTCAGGAGGACACTCGGAGGAGAATCGAGGACCTTCCTTTCGATGGCAAGGGCCTGTTCAACGCGTCGACCGACGAATCGTTGGACAACCTAGTCAAGGTGAGGCTGACGGCGAAAAAGATCGGCCTTCACCCATCCTCGCAGGCCCCCTGCTTTCCGTCAGTCATGGAGAAGGTCATCAACCTCGTCCTTCCAGAGGTTGGCCCAGTCCGGTCCCTCGAGGCCTTCTTCGGGGTTGTCTGCTAAACGTTCATTCTGATGATGCCCGGCCTCGTCCAAGAAGTCCTCCTCCGATACGAAGTCCAGGTTTTGACCTGTTCAGCGGGCCGCCTCACCAACAACCGCTCTTCAGTCTTCCACCAGCCCTCGGAGACCGGCCGACCTTAGCTCGATACCTGTCAGAGTGGCAACATGTCACTATGGACTCTTGGGTGCTTTCCATTGTCCGTCTTGGCTACGCCATCGAGTTTCAAGAGATTCCGCCTGGAGGCGTTTACTACTCCACTCCGGCAAGCTCGGTCCTCCTGGAAGAGATCCAGTCCCTCCTTGGGAAAGGGGCAAACGAACACCTCCCATCGAAAGCCAGTTCCACCGGCTTGTTCTCCCGGTATTTCATGGTACCGAAGCCCGACGGTTCCCTTCGACCGATCCTCGACCTCAGAGGAGTGAACAACTACATCCGCCCCAAGAGGTTCAAGATGGTCACGCTACCGTCGATCTTGCCTTTTCTCCATCGAGGGGACTGGTTCGCCTCCATTGATCTCCGAGACGCCTACTTCCACATCGCCATTTGCGCGCAACACAGGCGATACCTCCGCTTCGCAGTCGACGACATCTGCTACCAGTACAAGGTGCTACCGTTCGGACTCTCAACCGCCCCCAGGGTTTTTACCAAATGCATGGCCCCGGTGGTATCGTTCCTACGGACGAAGGGTGCCTTGGTCTACCCATACCTAGACGATTGGCTGTTGGTGGCATCCTGCAAACAAAGACTTTACCACGACATCCACATGACGTTGACACTCCTTACCCACCTCGGGCTACAGGTCAACCCGAAGAAGTCTCACCTCGAGCCGGCGAGGACGTTGGACTTCATCAGCACCACTCTGGACTCCATGTCCGCCAAGGCGTACCTGCCAGAGACTCGGGCGCAGACCTTGATTCAAGCCGCCGTTCACGCATACGCGGCTTCCACTTTGTCCGCGAGGAGGATCCGGCAACTGCTGGGCTACATGGTCTCCACAACCGCGGTCACGTATCTCTCAAGACTGAGGGCAAGACCCCTTCAACACTGGTTCGTCTGCATATTCGATGCCCTGCGAGACGAACAGAGCATTCGACTGCAGCTGCCGGAGGGAGTCCGCTCATCTCTCCCATGGTGGCAATCACGAGACAACCTGCTGTCAGGGATGCCTTTCTGACAGCCGACGCCGAAGGTGATGGTAACGACCGACGCCTCTCTACGGATGGGGCGCCCACTGCGGCGATCTCAAAGTCCGCGACAGATGGAGCGGTGACGAGACGCCTCTCCACATCAGCGCCCTCGACCTGCTGGCCATCTCGAAAGCTCTACGGGCGTTCCGCCACGTCGTCACCGGCCACACAGTCCTGATCCTGACAGACAACACCACTGCCGTCTGTTATGTCAACAGACAAGGAGGGACGCATTCCACAATTCTGCTGAACATTGCCCTCGATCTGTGGGACTGGTGCGTTCGCCTACAAATACATCCCATCGCTGTCCACCTGGCCGGGCAGGAGAACACTACGGCAGACGCCCTCAGCAGGGACACCTCATCCCATCACGAATGGTTGTCTCCGGAGAGGCGTTAAGATTGATTCGAGACCGCTGGGCGAACCATTCATCGACCTCTTCGCGACCAGGGAAAACGCGAAGTGCAGCCAATTCTGTTCGAGAGCAGGCCACGATCGGGCCTCCATCAGGAACGCCTTCCAGTTTCCATGGACCTGAGAACTCCTGTACGCATTCCCGCCGTTTCCGCTGCTCGGCCGGACGATATCGAAGATCCTCGCCAACCGAGCCGACGCGATCCTGGTAGCCCTATATTGACCGAGGCAGTGCTGGTTCACACCCCTGCTACGAGCTGCACGAGGCGATCTCCTCCGGCTACCATCGACACCGGGCCTGCTCTCCCACTCCAGCGGCCGCGTCCTCCATCCGGACCTGCCACGCCTGGTCCTCCATGCCTGGAGGATATTGCACTAGACGATCCCGTGTTCGGTAACATCCTCATCACGGCCAGGAAAGAATCCACCCGTCACAACTACGAATACAAGTGGCGACGTTTTCTGTCCTTCGCTGAAGAGAGGCATGAGCCGGTATCGCCCGCCAGGCTCCCTACCGTCCTCCACTTCCTACTTCACCTCTGACAACAGGGCCTGGCCTTTCCATCCCTGAAGGTGTATCTCTCCGCGATCGTGGCATACCAGCCGCCATGATCCTCGGCATCATCCTTCTTCAGAGACGATACTGTTAAGCGGTTCCTGAAGGGATTACAACATGTCTTCCCACCGGTATCGCCGCCGCTGCCGCCATGGTCCCTCTCACTGGTGCTATCGCAGCTTACGAAGCCGCCCTTTGAACCTATGGTGACCTCCGATGACAGGCTGCTCACTTTAAAAACGGCCTTTCTTGTGGCTGTGACCTCTGCAAGACGGGCGGGTGAGATAACAGCTCTCCGAGTGGACGAGCCCTTCCTGGTCTTCCATAGGGACAAGGGGGTCCTCAGACCTGATATCTCGTTCCTGCTGAAGTTGGTGTCCAGCTTCCATCTCAACCAGGACATTATCCTGCGGGCTTTCTTTCCGGACCCGACGACACCGTTGGAGCGGTCCCTTCACTCCCTAGATGTGCGTCGGGCCCTTGCCTTTTACAAAGAGAGGACTGATCCCTTCCGACAGACACCGCACCTCTTCGTTTGCTACGGATGGCGTCGGAAGGGCCACAAGGTGTCCACGCAGCGCTTCTCCAAGTGGGTGGTACAAACTGTACGGCTGGCGTACGAGCTCGTGAGGAAGCCTCCGCCAGTCCTTCGAGCCCACTCAACCAGAGCTGTGGCAACTTCTGCGGCCCTCCTGCGAGGAGTCGACCTGCATGAACTCTGCCATGTGGCGAGCTGGTCCCAGCTGTCGACCTTCATCCACCACTACAGGCTCGACTGCCGGTCGCCAGAGATGCTCGGTCTGGATGTGAGGTGCTGGCTTCCGTACTCTAGGACCTGACCCGCCATCCAACCGGTAAGCTACACAGTCTCCTAATGTGTGAGGCACAGAGACCACAAAGAGGAAGAACAGGTTGCTTACCTGTAACTGTGGTTCTTCGAGTGGTTATCTGTGCCCTCACACATACCCGCCCTCTCCTTCCCCTCTTCTCAGGTCCCTGTAGGTTCTACGGCGGATGACAGAACTGAGGAGAGACCGTTGCTCGGCGGGAGGAGCATGCGCAGTACCGGCGTGGGGGAGGGGTTCCCGCCAAGCTAACAAGCTCTAGAAATTTCCGAACGCTACCACGCAGGCACAAAAGCTCTTAATGTGTGAGGGCACAGATGACCATTCGAAGAACCACAGTTACAGGTAAGCAACCTGTTCTCTTTCTGCCAAACCGTCCTCCCCGGGAGATGCGGGGCTGGTGGTTTTATGCCTTATGCCTCTATCTGACACCAGACTGGCCACCTTCTAAGGAAATTCCGTCTCAACAGCATTCTCCCACTCTTTGAGCTTATCTGCAGCTTTCTTTCAGCAGATAGACATAGGAGAACCTGGTGTGCCTGTCTACAATCACCAGGACAAACCTGTTTTGGCCGGCAGTTGGTGTAAATGGCCCTACCAAATCTGCATGCACAATCTCAAAGGTTCTTTGGGTGACCCATTTGCTCTTTTTGGCAACGGGGAACGCCTTCACCTTTACCTTTTTACACACAGAGCACTCTAGAAACTTAGGGCAATTTCTGACCTCTAACCCAGGGCTTACCTTTGCTAACTCTCACAGACCTTTCTAGCTGCATGATCCATCACTCTGAGAAGATAATGAATGCGTTTTTCATGTAGGGGTTTGTTACACAAAGGGTTAACGTTTGTCCCTTTTCCCTTGGGCAACATATGGTACAAGCCCTGCTTTTTCACTCCTTTTCCACAAAAAACGCCATTTGCAGTAATTATACATTTCTCCCCTTTAAATATAAAGCCCCCCCCAAAAAAATTGCTTTGAAGATCCTTTTATCTCCCTTCCTTCAACTGACAGAGCTCTCTTAGGAACAGGGTGGGGAAAGGGGGGAGGACCTTTTTTGTCTTTTCACCTCATTCCATTTTGTCTTCCAGGAAGATGATAGCTTCCCCACCTCTAACAATCTCTGCAGACACATATAGATCTGGGACTGGGCTGCAGTTTAAAGGAGGAGAGCCCTCAAGTTAAAAGACTTTATGAAATAAAAATACAGAACAGTAACCCCCAAGGAAACAGCCTTGGGGATTTGACTGTTGGGACCTGGAGTGTTTTCTGTAGGGGGAGATTCTGGGTTGGGGGTTCCTTGAGTGAAAGAAAGGAAACTCTCTTATTTTCTCTCCAGTCCCTAAAGGAATTAGGCTTCCCCAGCTGTGAGACCTCCTCTCGCCTTTTAGGGGGTCTCTGTGGGACTGTGGTATTTGGGAGGGCTGTGGTGGTGTTTCTTGGGCTATGTGGAGGGTTGGGGGGCACTGTTAAAGGATGTCGGAAAGCCAGAGCAGCCTTCGGTGCCAAGGAATGGAATTTTAAAAGGGGGAGAGAATAGAACAAGGAGGAAGTGGAGGAGGAGATGGGGAAATTGGGTTGGGAAACCCCCGCCTCATTATTCCTGGGAAGGGAGGGTAGAGCGGATCTTAGTCTTCTTGGTGGGGAAAAGGGGAGAGGCTGCTCTAGGTAGGATGCACAAGAGGGAAGGGAGAAGCCAGACTCCAAGCGTTGAGGGGAAGTGTGAGAGGCCTGAGGCAGGGATGCATGGAGGGGCATTATCTACATGCTTTGAGGATCCCCCATCCTTTGAGGATGAGGTGGAGATGTGACAGGTCCTCCCTTCTCCCAGGTTGGTATGGCAGTTTTCAGTACAATAAGGCACCCTGTCTTTACCACACAGCTTTGCCTCCACGCTTACAACACCACCTTTGTGTAAAAGGATGCAGGTTTTCAATGCCACTTAATAATTGTATGGTAGTGTGTTTTCTGTGTTACTCTATACAAAAAGAAAAAACCACCAGAACTCACCTCAAAATTGATGCTGTAAGTGGCCACTTGGACTAGATGACAACTAGAAGTGTTTTCTATTGAGATGCGTCTATAAACCTTGCGTACATTCTGTGGTTGTTCATAGTTAGATATCGATTGCAGTCAAAATGTTCATGTGACAGAGTGTCTATTCTGTTAATATATATTTACGCAAAATGGACAAATTGTTCTTATTAGCAAAGGATGTACTATTTTCAATTTTTTTACAATATAATTTACAGGTAGTGTACAAAAAATTAACAGACAGTATGTGTCAAGAACTGGTTCAAACACACAGAGATAAACATGCGAAAGCAAGATTTATTCTTGAGCTCAAACAGAGTACAATTGACGTTAGTGATTCAAACAGAGAAGATTCCCAGAGGCAGTAGATTATAACGCTTTCCCTCCTTCCCACAGAACCCATTAAGGCTGACCTTGTGTCTCCAGCTTCTAAGCGGTTCCTAGGAGACTCTCTGCAGAGAAAGTAGGTGTTTGGGTGACGGTATGCTCTGGAAGGCTGATACGATGGGCAGCGGCAGGAAAGCAGGCTGACTACATAAACTACGTGTTAACAGCATCAAACTACTACATGTCCCATCTGCAATATCTTCCCACATCCATAATGGAGGGAAACCCCGACGTTATGTAAACCGTAAACATGGTTTACAGTAAATATAATAGTGAACAAAATGGGCTTTAAATTGTGAAGAAAATGGACTGTTCTGCAGGATTCTATAAAGAGTCTCAATGTAACTTGTGGTTCTGTCTCTCAGTCCACAAGCTATCCTGGTTGCAGTCACCATAAATCTGCGAAAAGCATGTTGCTGCCCGGTTTACAGCCTCATTGTCAGGTGGTGTTTGTAGTCAACTATAAAAGCATGCAAAATCTATGCTGCTATACAGTTTGAAGTCTCATACTCAGAAACGAACACAAGACGAACAGCTGAGGAATTTCAAAACATTTTGCAAAAACTTCTTCCGTTATTAATGTTGCTATTCTGTTCAAAAAGATATACGGCAAAATATCTAGGAGATGAATTAGATAATGCAAGACTGACGGATACAAGAGCTACTTTTACAAAGCGGTAACATTCAATTAGAGCAGAGTCTTTCGAATGCTATGTGAATATCGTGTCAACAGGGAACTTAAATAGCCCAAGTGTGGAGGTCGTTTGGCAGAGAAACTCTCAAGAAGCAGCTGAGGTTTAAGTGTCCATTAAGAACATATGGAATAGTTTTTCCTAATCTAAAAGTCCAAATATCTTCTCTCCTTAAAACAGGGCTTTCCCAATGGTGTGCTGTGGCACATTAGTGTGTCACCTACAATCTTGGAAATAGATGTTATTATTTACAAAACCTGTATTTGTGAAACTATATGGAAGGTTTTCATGAGAGATGTTGTGTCCCCATACATTTTGTCACTATAATTTCTGGATGTGTCTTTATCTCTTATAAGGGGTTAGTTTAACCTCCGGTTTGCTAGTAAAGCTGAATTACTGTGTTGCAAAATGAGGCACGTCTAAAAAGTGTGTCACCCACATGAGAAGTTTGGAAAGCTCTGCCTTGAAAGAACAGGACTGAAGTCAAGACCAGGGTGGATTTGTGGCACTTCTGAAACACAAAATATACAGGAGATCATTTGATGTTTTATAGTTCATAGAATGGTGTATCTCGTGCCCCAGCCCTTATTTGACTCTTATGCTCTGTTAGTCTTGCCCTGAGACATCTAGATATTGCCCAACGTGCATCTTATTCCAAGGGCAAATAATTACGCAATAACACAGTATAGAACTCAGCTGACAGCGTTTATAAAGATAAAGGGTAACGTTTGTTAACAGAACTATAATCATAAAGTATAGAAATGGTTCGAAATACATGCTATTTGTAAGTTGTTCGCCGCCGCAATCCATATACAAATAAATAATAATAAAATAATAATAATAAATAATAAATAAAGTAACTGCAAGTGAAGGTTGATACGTTTCCTCAGTGAATTTTTCTAAACGATACAACAGGTAATAACTCCCTGCTCAGAAACAGCTGAGTAACACGTTTGGCCTTTCCTAGAAGAGACAAATATTACATCACAGCCCTTTGGCTAAACTCCCACCTCAGGCTGAGCCCCCCAATCTACGTCACACTCTCTGTCCAGATTCTGCCAATAAGGTTCAATTCCTCCTCTGTCTTTCTCTGGGCTTCCACGGAGAACTAAGCTTCCCAACACAGCTACACTCTCTGGCTGACGGAGGGACCCGACTCCCTTGCTGGGCTCGGGGTGAAGGAAGGAGCACCCACAGGGGCTTGGCCTTATATGACTTTTCCTGTCTGTCAAAGCCCCTCCCACACACTACCGGGCTAGGTTTCCCTCCTGAGGTGCTATTCTGGTTGCCTGGCAACCATGCTTCCGGTTGCACTGGCACTTCAGATAGCCACACTCCCAGGACTTCATGGCAGGAGAACATCCTTATCAGATTTGCCAACGATACAAAACTGGGAGGGGTAGCTAATATATTGGAAAATAGGAAGAGAATTCAAAAGGATTAACTAGAAAACTGCGTTCAAATTAATAAAATTTAATTCAGCAGGGACAAATACAAAGTTTGGGACTGAGACTGTTTTGGTTGCCTTGGCGGATGGCCTGTGCTGGCAACCAGATGGGGGAGCGTGTCCCTCTTGGTTCTGCTGAACCTTTTGGCCGCTTTCTGTATAACTGGCCATAGTATCCTTCTGGGTCACCTTGTGAGGATGGGACTTGGGGGCACTGTTTGACAGAGGC
Source organism: Ctenosaura bakeri (assembly GCA_948474755.1). NCBI lineage: Eukaryota > Metazoa > Chordata > Lepidosauria > Squamata > Iguanidae > Ctenosaura > Ctenosaura bakeri. The sequence goes on from CAOLHI010007182.1 coordinate 14,687, forward strand.
GTCGTTCCTTCCTGGAGGACCAAGCCCAGAAGGTGGTGCTGGGAGACTCCTGTTGAACCCCTTGTCCTTTGGCCTGTGGGGTGCCTCAGGGTTCTGTCCAGCGTGCTGTTTCACATCTCCGTGAAACCGCTGGGGTAGATTGTCTGGAGTTTTGGGATTTGGTGCCATCAGTACGCACAAGTCACCCAACTTTATTACTCCTTTCCACCACAAGCTGAGGAAGCTGTTTTGGTCCTAAACCAGTGGCTGTTATCAGTAATGGATTGGAAGAGGGCAAACAAATTGAAATTTAATCCAGACAAAAGAGAGGTACTCTTGCTCAGTTGAAAGACAGATCAGGGAATAGGGATTCAGCCTGTGTTAGATGAGGTTCCGCTTTCTCTGAAGACACAGGTCCGCAGAACAGATGTCCTCCTGAGGACACTCGGAACCTGGGAACCCAAGTCTCAGCAGTAGTCAGGAGTGCGTTCGCACAGTTAAGGCTTGCACAGAAGCCATGCTCATTTCTTGAGACGTCAGACCTGGCCAGAGTAACACCTGCCTTGGTTGCATCCCAGTTGGATTATCGTAACAGGCTCTACGTGGGGCTGCCTTTGAAGAGCGTTTGGAAAGTTCAGCTGGTCCAAGGAGCTGCAGCCAGATTGTTAACTGGAGCTAGCTGCAGGGATCACACACACACATCCTGTTGCAACAGCTCCACTGGCTGCCAGTCTGTTTCTGGGCACAATTCAAAGTGCAGATGATGACCTTTAAAGCCCTACAGGGCTCACATCCAGGACCATATTTTCCACTATGAACCAGTCCTGCTTTGAGATCTGCTGGAGAAGCCCTTCTTTCTGTCTCGCCACCTTCACACATGCATCTGGTGGGAAAACGGACCCTCAGTGGCTGCTCACAGGCCGTGGAACTCCCCTCCCAGAGAGGACACACCTCCTCCCCTTCTTTCTGTAGAAAATTCAATAGCAATAGCATGTGTACTTCTATACCGCTTATCAGCTAAGTGCTCTCTAAGCGGTTTACAACATGTTAGCTAATTGCCCCCAACAAGCTGGGTGCTCATTTTACTGACTGCGGAAGGATGGAAGGCTGAGTCAACCTGGAGCCCTGCAGAGTTGAACTCAGTGTTGTGGCCGCAGTACCGCCATTTAACCACTACGCCACCAGGATTCCTGCTAATTTTCATTAAAGACATTTTTATCTTGGTAGACGTTCAATAAATGATCATTGCCTGACTAAAGAAAGGTGCTGGTTATTTTTAATTGTGATCTGTTAGTTGTTTTTAATGGACATTTTTACTTTGTTTTAATTATTATGTGCCCATTTAATTTCTGTTTTAACTTTTGTACATTATGGTTTTTTAACTCTGTTTTCTTTTTTACATATATTGTAGGCTGCTTTGAGTCCTGCCAAGGAAAAAGGAGAATATAAATGAAGGTTATAATAATAATAAAAACAACATCAACAACAAGCCTGTGGAATCAAGAGGAAAACGCAGGATTGTACTGTAAAAAAAGAGGGATTTGGAAAAAAAGCACAAAGAAAATCAAAGACTGAGAAGAAGAAATCCTCTGCTGTTCAAGGAGCTCTTCTTTGTGAACTTCAGACTTGAATCAGAAAAGAAGAATGGAATATTCTGTACATCTACATTCATATCCCAGAACCCATGGAGAGGAGAAGCTGTATAAGTGTATGGAATGTGGAAAGAGCTTCAACAATAGTGGAACATTTAGTAATCATCTAAAGATTCACACTGGGGAGAAGCCATTTAAATGCATGGAATGTGGGAAAAGCTTCAGTCAGAGTGGAAGACTAGTAAACATCAAAGGACACACACAGGGGAGAAGCCTTTTAAATGCAAGGAATGTGGAAAGAGCTTCAGCAACAGTGGAAATTATAGTAGACATCATAGGATTCACACAGGGGAGAAGCCATTTAAATGCATGGTATGTGGAAAGAATTTCAGTCAGAGTGGGGATCTGCGTTCTCATCAAAGGACACACACAGGGGAGAAGCCATTTAAATGCATGGAATGTGGAAAGAGTTTCAGTGTGAGCGGAACTCTGCATTCCCATCAAAGGACACACACAGGGGAGAAGCCATTTAAATGCATGGAATGTGGAAAGAGTTTCAGTGAGAGTGGATCTCTGCATTCCCATCAAAGAACACACACAGGAAAGAAGCCATATAAATGCATGGAATGTGGAAATAGTTTCAGTCGGAGTGCACATCTGCATTCCCATCAAAGGACACACACAGGGGAAAAGCCATTTAAATGCCTAGAATGTGGAAAGAGTTTCAGTCGGAGTGGATCTCTGCATTCCCATCAACGGACACACACAGGGGAGAAGCCGTATAAATGCATTGAATGTGGAAAAAGTTTCAGTCGGAGTGGATCTCTGCATTCCCATCAACGGACGCACACAGGGGAAAAGCCGTATGAATGCATAGAATGCAGAAAGAGTTTCAGTGGCAGTGGATCTCTGCGTTCCCATCAAAGGACACACACAGGGGAGAAGCCATATAAATGCATAGAATGCGGAAAGAGTTTCAGTGGGAGTGGATCTCTGCGTTCCCATCAAAGGACACACACAGGGGAAAAGCCATTTAAATGCATGGAATGTGGAAAGAGTTTCAGTGTGAGCGGATCTCTGCATTCCCATCAAAAGACACACACAGGGGAGAAGCCATATGAATGCATGGAATGTGGAAAGAGTTTCAGTGACAGTGGATCTCTGCGTTCCCATCAAAAGACACACACAGGGGAGAAGCCATTTAAATGCATGGAATGTGGAAAGAGTTTCAGTCAGAGTGGATCCCTGCGTTCCCATCAAAGGACCCACACAGGGGAAAAGCCATTTAAATGCATGGAATGTGGAAAGAGTTTCAGTGAGAGTGGATCCCTCCGTTCCCATCAAAGGACACACACTGGGGAGAAGCCATATAAATGCATGGAATGTGGAAAGAGCTTCAGCAAGAGTGGAAATTATAGTAGACATCAAAGGATTCACGCAGGGAAGAAGCCATTTAAATGCATGGAATGTGGAAAGTGCTTCTCTCAGAGTCAACATTTACGTTCACATCAAAGAATCCACACGGGGGAGAAATCATAAATGTACAGAATATGAAATATGCTTCTGTTATGACAGAATATTGGCTAAAGATGAATTAACTCACTGAATTATATGTAATGTTTTCACTGATTGTATTATATGTAATGTTTTCATGTTAGAGATTTAAAAGCATAATTTCCATGGAGAGGGACACCCTTCCAAGCTAATGATAGGGAAAATGGGGGACACTTTATTTTCTTCACCCAGGTCTCCCCAAACCCCCTCCTAATATTAATATG
>CAOLHI010007183.1:0-12195 GCA_948474755.1 Ctenosaura bakeri
GGCCCCCCCCCTTTTTGGGGGGGGGCCCCCCGGGCCCCCCCAAGGCCCCCCGGGGGGAAAATTTTTTTCCCCCCGGGGGGGGGGGGCCCCCCCCTTTTTTTGGTCCCCAAATTTAAAAAAAAAGGGGGGGGGGGGGGGGGCCCCCCCCCCCCCCCCTTGGGGTTTTTTAAACCCCCCCCCCCCTTTTTCCCCCCCCCCCCCCCCAAAAAAAATTTTTTTTTTTTTTTGGGAAAGTTTTTTTGGGGAAAAAAATTTTGGGGGAAACCCCCCCCTTCCCAAAAAAAAGGGGGCCCCCTTTTTTTTGGTTTCCCCCCCCCCCTTTTTTTTTTTTCCCCCCAAAACCCCGGGCCCCCCCCCCCCCCAAAACCCCTTTTAAATTTAAAGGGGTTCCAAAAAAAAGGGGGGGGAATTTTCCCCTTTTTTCCTTTTTTCCCTTTTTTTTTTTCCCCCCTTTTAAAAAAGGAAATTTTAAATTTTCCCCCCCCAAAAAACCCCCCCTTTTTTAAAAAAAATTTTGGGCCCCAAAATTCCTTTAAATTTTTTAAAAAAAAAAAAAGGGGGAAAACCCCCCCCCCCCTTTTCCCTTTTTTTGGGGGGCCCCGGGAACACCCTTTTTTCCCAAAATTTAAAAACCCCCGGTTTCCCCCCAAAAATTTTTTTTTTGGGGGGGGGGGGCCCCGGGGGGGTTTTTTTTTTGAAAGGGAAATTTCCCCAAAACCTTCCCCAAAAAAAAAGGGGGGGGGAAAAAAAATTTTTTTTGGGGGGGCCCTTTTTTTTAAAAAAAAAAAGGGGGGGGGGGCCCCCTTTTTTTTTAAATTTTTTTCCCCCCGTTTTTCCAAAAAAGGGGGGGGGCATAAACCCCCCCCTTTTTTTTAAAAAAAAGGGGGCCCCCCCCCCCCCAAAACCCCCCTCCAAAAATTTTAAAAAATTGAAGGGTTTAAAAATTTTTTGTTTTTTAAATTTTTTTAACTTGGGGCCCCCCCCTTTTGGGGGAAACCGCCCCCCAAAATTTTTTTTAAAACCCCCCCCCCCCCCCCCCTTTTGGGCCCCCCTTTTAAAAAAAAAAAAAACCCCCCCCTTTTTTCCCCGGGGGGCCCCCCTTTTTTTTTAAAAAATGTTTTCCCCCCCCCCATTAAAAAACCAAAAAAAGGGGGGCCCCCCCTTTTTTTTTTTCCCCTTTTTTCCCCCTTTCCCCGGGTTTTTTTCCCCCCCCCTTTTTTTTTTTTTTTTTTTCCCCCCCCCAATTTTTTTTTGGGGGTTTTTAAAAACCCCCCCCCCCTTTTTTCCCCCCTTTTTTTTAAGGGTTTTTCCCCTTTTTTTTTTTTTTTTTTTTTTGGCCCCCCCTTTTTTTTATTTAAGGTTTTCCCCCCCCCCTAATTTTTTAAACCCCCTTTTAAAAAAAAAATTTTATTTTTTCCCCCCAAAAAAAATTTTTTTTAAAATTTTTGGGGGGGTTTTTTTTTTAAAAAAAAAACCCCCCAAAAAAATCGGGAAAGGGGGGTTTCCCCCCCCTTTTTCCCAAAAACCCCAAAAAAAAAGGGGGGTTCCCTTTTCCGGGGGAAAAAGGGGTTTTAAAACCCAAAAATTTTTTTCCCCCTTTTAAAGGAATTAAATTTTTAAAAAAAAAGGGGGTTAAAAAGGGGGGGAGGGAAAAAACCCCCTTTTTTTTTTTTTTCCCTTTTTTTTAAAAAATTTTTTTTTTTTAAAAAACCTTTTTTCCTTTTTTGGGAAAAACCCGAAAAAAAAAAACCCCCTTTTTTTCCCCTTTTTTAAAAAAAAAAATTTTTTTTTTTTTTTTTTTGGGGGGGGGTTTTTTTTTTTCTTGGGGAAAAAAAAGTTCCCCTTTTTGGGAAAAACCCCCCCCGGGGTTTGGGTTAAAACCCCAAAAAAAAAAAAAGGGGAAAAAAAAAAAATTTTTTTTTTTTTTTTCCCCCCCCCCCCTTTTTTTTTTTCCCGGGGCCCAAAAAAAAAGGGGGGGGTTTTAAAAACCCCAAAAAAATTTTTTTCCCCCCCCAAAAAAAATTTCCCGGGGCCCCCCCAAACCCCCCAAAAAAGGGGGGTTTAACTTTTTTTTGGGGAAAAAAGGGGTTTTTAAAACCCCCGGGAAAATTTTTTTAAAAACCTGGGGTTTTTAAAAAAAAGGGGGGGGGGAAAAATTTTTTTGGGGGGGCCCTTTTTTTTTTTAAACCCGGGGGGAAAAAAAAATTTTAAAAAATTTTGGGGGGAAAAAAAAAAACCCCCAAAAAAAATTTTTCCCCAAAAAAATTTAAAAAAAAATTCCCCCCAAAAAAAAAAGGGGTTTAAAAATTTTTTTTTGGGGGGGGCCCCCCCCAAAATTTTTTTGGGTTCCCTTTTAATTTTTTTAAAAAAAAAAAGGGGAAAAAGGGGGGGGGTTTTTTTTTTTTTTTTCCAAAAAAGGGGGGGCCCCCCTTTTTAAAACCCGGGGGGTTTTTTGGGGGGTTTTTTTTTTCCCCTTTTTTTTTAAAAAAAGGGGGTTTTTTTTTGGAAAATTTTTTTAAAAAAGGGGGGGAACCCCCCAAAAGGTTTTTAAAGGGGGAAAAAAAAAATTTAAAAAAAAAAATTTTTTTTTAAAAAAAAAACCCCCTTTTTTAAAAAAAAAAGGGGAAAAAAGGAAAAGGGGGGGGGGGAAAAAATTTTGGGGGCCCCCCCCGGGGGAAAAAAAAAAGGGGGTTTTTTTAAAAAAAAGGGGGGGGGGAAAAAGGGGGAAAAATAAAAATTTGGGGGGGGCCCCCCCAAAAACCCCCCCCCGGGGAAAAGGAAGGGAAAAATTTTTGAAAAAGGGAGAAAAGGGCCCCAAAAATTATGCCCAGTCAGCCTGGGGAAAATTTCCCGGGGAAAAAACCCGGGGCAGATCATTAAACAGTGGGTTTTAACATTTTGAAAAAAAGCCTAAACACAAAAGTCAACATGGGGTTTTTCAAAAATAAGTCATGCCAGACTAATTTTATTCCCCCCCTTTTTTTTAAGAGTTACTAGCTTGGTAAATGGGGAATGCTTGGGGGATTAGCATATCTTGATTTTAGGAAGGCCCTTTTACAAAATTCCCCAGAACCCAAAAAAACTAGTAAAATGTGGGTTGGGCAAAAACCCCCGTTTGTTTGGGGGTTTTAATTTGGGTTACCGACCAAACCCCCAAAGGGGGTCACGGTGGCTCTTTTCTTAAAAAACCCCGGGGGAAGGGTTCTGTCCTGGGGAAATGTTTCAATATTTTTATCAATGACTTGGATGAAAGGGAAAAGAGGGATTCTTATCAAATTTGGAGATGACACCAAATTGGGGGGGGTTGCTAAACGCCCCCAGGACAGGATAAAAATTCAAAATGACCCAAAGATTAAAAAGCTGGGCCAAACAACAAAATGAAATTTTAACAGAGAAAAATGTAAGGTCCTACACTTAGGCAGAAAAAATGGAATTACAAATATAGGATGGGGGACATTGGCTGGATACCCGTAGTGTGAAAGGGATCTAGGAGTCTTATAGACCCAAGCTGAACATAAATCAGCAGTGTAAAGGGCAGCCAAGAAAGCCAATGAATTCTTGGGGTGCATCAAAGGATAATTTTCTAGGTCAAAGGGGGGTAATGGTCCACTCTATTTTGCTTTGGTTAGACCCCACCCTAATCTGTGTCCAGTTCTGGGCACCCCAATTCAAGGGAAAGGGTATTACAAGCTGGAAGGTCCAAAAGGGGGACCAAAATGGTTAAAGGCCCGGGAAACCCTGCCCTTTTGAGGAAAACTTAGAGACTGGGTATGTTTAGTTTGGAAAAAGGTTGGGGGCATGAAAGGATTTTAAATATTTGAAGGGATGCCCCGGAAAAGGAGAAGGGTTGTTTTCTGTCTCCCGAGACCAGGAAAAGGGCCCAAATTTAAGGAGGAAAAAAAAATTCCCCCCTAAAAATTAGGAAGAACCTTTCCCGAAGTCAGGGGGTTTGGAGTGGAATTGCTGCCTTGGGTGTGGGGGAAGTCCCTTCCCCCGGAATTTTTAAAAAAAGGGCTTGGGTGGGCCCTCTGTCGGGGTTTTTTGGGGTGTTTTGCCCTGGCAGGGGGGATGGTCCTTTTGGTCTCCTTTCCCAAATCTTTAATTTTTATGGATTTTGTTCCCCCCGAAAAACCCCCTTTTTTTATCCTTTTTCCCCTTTGGGGGTTTTTTTTTCCGATTTCATCCCGGAAAAAAGGGAAAATTACCCCTAAAAGGGGGCCCCCAAGAGGCACCCTTTTTTTTCAACCCCGGCTTCCCTTTGGGCCCTTCTGCCCTTTCCCTGAAGGCCCTAGCCCAAAATGATTGGGTTTGAGTCCCGCCCCCCCCCGGGAACCCCTTACCTTTTTTCCTCCCACCCGGGGTTTTTTTGGAAGGGAAACCCCCCCAAAAAAAGAGCTTTTTCCCTTTTGGGAAAAAACGGGGTTTCCCCCGGGGCAGAGATAAATTCAAATTAAAAAATTTCCCCTTTGGAAAAAAGTTTATTTTTTAAAAATTAAAAATGGGCAAGGGTTTTGTCAAGGGGGTTTTCCCTTTAATAAAAAGGGGACTTTAAAATTGGGTCCCATAAATTTTTCCCCTACCGAGGGGAGAAAAAGGAAAAAATAAAGGGTAAAACAATAAACCCCCCCCCAACTGGCGGGGGTAAAAAAATGAAAAAAGGATTCTTGCTGGACTTTTTAAACCCCCCATGCACGGCGTTTTTTTATCAGGAATTAAGCCAAAAGTTTTAAAATAAACAAAAAGGTTAATTTTATTTAAAGGGCAAACAAAAATAAGAAAAACATGACACGGTAATAGAAAAGCTGGAAGAAGGGGAAATTTGAACATACCACAATTTTTTCCCATGTTGGGGAAGCAGGGTTTTACCCAGGGGGGAAGAAAGAATTTTGCAGGGAGTTTTCCAAACAAACCAAAAAAAAAAATCCCTTTTCCCGAACATCCAAAGGGCAATCAGGCCCCAAAATTTTTTTTTTTTGGGTTTTTGGGGAAAATTCCTGGCAGGGGAGCAAAACTAAAAAAATTAAAAAAGGGTATCCGAAAAAGGAAAAAAAATGCCCGAAATTGGGGGCCTTTTATGGGTTAATTTTTTTGACAGGTGCCCCTTGGGAAAAACAAAAATTTTAAAAAAACCCAAAGGAAAATGGAAAAAGGTTCCAAGGTTTTAATTCCCGTTGAAACATAGGGGGGGATAGAAATTCAGGTTTTAAAAAGACCAAAGGGGGCCCTCCCGTCCAACCCCCTGCCATGCAGGAACACCCTTTAAACAATTTCCCAAAAGATGGCCATTTTTTGCCTCTGCTTAAAAACCTTTCCCAAAAAAGGAGACTCCACTACACTTCCAAAGGGAGCAATTCCATTCCCAAAAGCCCCCACCTTTAGGAAGTTCTTCCTGAGGTTAGGTGGAATCTCCTTTCCTGCAGCTTGAATCCATTGCCCTTGTCCTGGGCCCTGGAGCAGGGAAAACAAGCCGTCCCTTTCCCCTACTGGCATCCCTTCAAATATTTAAACATGGCTATCATGTCCCCTCTTAACCTCCTCTTCTGCAGACTAAACATACCCAGCCCCTTTTTAAGGCATGGCTTCCAGGCCCCTTACCATTTTGGTCGCCCTCCTCTGGGCCGCTCCAGCTTGTCAAAATCCTTCTTAATTGGGGTGCCCAGAACTGGACACAGTATTCCCAAATGGGGCCCAACCAAAGCAGAATAAGTGGTACCATTTCCTCCCCGATCTAGACACCCCCTTACCCCCTATTTATGCAACCAAGAATTCATTGGCTTTCTTGGCTTCCGCATCACACTGCTGGGGTTAGGGGGGGCTTTTGGGGGGCAAAATTGCTCCCTTGGGTCCCTTCAGGCTACTGGGTTCCAGGCCCCAATGTCCCCCTTCCCTTATTTGTGGATTTCCCAAATTTTTTTTCTCCCTAAAGTGTAAAAGGCCTTACATTTTCCCCTTTAATTTTTTATTTTTTCCCCTTGGCCCAGTCTAAAAACTTTTCCAGGGCTTTTAATTTTGATTTTTCCTCGCTGCAAAAACCAGCAACCCCCCCAAGGTGCCCTCTCAAAAAAATTAAGGCTGGGCCCCCCCTCCTTAAATCTTATAAAAATATTAAAAAGAAATTTTGGGGGTTGGAAAGAACCCTTGGCCCCCTATCATTTGGCAAACGCCATTTAATCAAACCCCTTTGGGTTGGCTAACCAATTTCCCCAAAAAAAGGTTTGCCCTTTCCAAACCCCTTTTTTAAAAAATTTTTTGAAAAAGTCCGGGGTTTGTCCCAAAAAGGGCCACAAATGGGGAAAAAAACCCCCCCCCCGGGGGCCCCCCCCTTTTAAAAAGGGGGGGGGGGGAACCCCCTTTTTTCCCCCCCCCCCCTTTTTTTGGCCCCCGGGGGCCCCAAAAAAGGGGCCCCTTTTTTTTTTTTCCCTTTAAAATTTTTTTTCCCCCCCCCCCGGGGGGCCCCCCCCCCAAAAACCCCCCAAAAAAACCCCCCCCCGGTTTTGGGTTTCCCCGGGGGGGCCCCCCAAAAATTTTTTTTGGGGGGGAAAAATTTTTTTTCCCAAAAAAAAGGGGCCGGGCCCCCCAAAAAAAAAAAAAAATTGGTTTGGCCCGGGGCCCCCCCCCGGGGGGGGGGGGTTTTTGGGGTCCCCGGGGGCCCAGTCCCCAACCCTCCACCCCCTTTCCCCCCCAAAAAATTTTTTTTTTTTTGGAAATTTCCTTTTGGGGGGGCAAATTTTTTTGGGGGGGGGCCCCCCCCTTAAGGGGGGGGTTTTTTTTTTTTTCCCCCCAAACCCCCCCTTTTTTGGGGGGGTTTTTCCCCCCCCCTTTCCCCCCAAAAAAAAAGGGGGCCCGGGGGGCCCGGGGGGCCCCCCCCTCCCCGGGGGGGGCCCCCCCCCCCCTTTGGGTTTGGGGGGGAAAAAACCCCCCGGGGCCCCCGGGGGGGGAAAAACCCCGGGGAATTTTGGGGAAACCCCCCAAACCCCCGGGGGGGGGTTTTCCCCCCCCCCTTTTTTTGGGGGGGCCCTTTAAAAAAAATTGGTTTCCCCCCCCCAAAAAAAAAAAAAACCCCCCTTTTTTGGGGGGGCCCCTTTTTGGGGGGGGGTTTTTTTGGGGACCCTTTCCCCCCAAAAAGGGGCCCCCCCCCCTTTTTGGGGGGGGGCCCCCCCCCCCGGGGGTTTTTGTTTCCCGGGCCCCCCAAAGGCCCCAAAATTTTTGGGGGGGGGTTTTTTTTAAAAAATTTTTTTCCCGGGGGCCCCAACCCCGGGAAGGTTTTTTGGCCCCCTTTTTTTTTCCTTTTCCCCCTTTTTTTGGGGGGGGGTTAAGGGGTTTTTTTCCCCGGGGGAGGGGAATTTAAAACCCCCCCCTTTCCCCCTCCCCAAAACCCCCCCCAAAGGCCCCCCCTTTTTTTTTTTCCCCTTTTTGGGGAAAAAAAAAATTTTTTTTGGGGCCTTTTAAAAAAAGTCCCCCCCCCCCCCTTCTTCCCAAAAAAAAATTTTTTTTTTTTTTTCCCCCCCCCCCAAATTTTAAACTGGAGCCCCCAGGGGTTTTTTTGGGAAAAAACCCCCCCCTCCCGGGGGGGAATTTTTCCCCCCCCCCCCCCGGGCCCATTCCCCCGGGCCCCCCTTTTTTTCCCCCCCCCCCCAACCCCCCCCCTTTTTGGGGCCCCTTTTTAAAAGGAAAAATTTTTTTTTCCCCCCCCCCTTTTAAAACCCCCCCGGGGGGGGGCCCCCCCCAAAAAAACCCCTCCCCCGGCCCCCCCAAAAGGGGGGAAATTTAAAGGGGGGTTTTCCCCCCCCCGGGGTTTTTAAAAAAAAGGGGGGGGGGGGGGGGTTTGGGGGCCCCCGCAAACCGGGGGGTTTTTTTTCCCCCCTCCCAAAGGGGCCCTTTTTTGGGGGGGGGGCTCCCGGGGGGGGTTGGGGGGGGGCCCCCCCGGGAAACCCCCTTTTTCCCTTTTTAATTTTTAAAAACCCCCCCCCCGGGGCCCCCCCAAAAAAAACCGGGGCCCCTCCCCCCCCCCCAAAAAAAAGGGGGGCCCCCCTTTTTTTTTCCCAAAACCCCCCCCCCCAAAAACCCCCCCCGGCCGGGGGGAAAAAAAAAGGGGGGCCCCCCCCCCTTGGGGCCCCCGGGGGGGGGTTTTTTCCCCCCCGGCCCGGGGGGGCCCGGGGGCCCCGGGGCCAAAAATTTGGTTTCCCCCCGGGGTTTTGGGCAACCTTGGGGGGGTTTTCCCCTGGGGCCCTTTCCCCCCCCGGGGGGGGAGGAAAAAAAGGGGGGAAATTTTTAAAACCCCCCAAAAAAACCCTTTGGGGGGAACCCCTTTTTTTTTTAAAAAGGGGGGTTTTTTAAAAAAAAAGGGGGAAAAAAAAAGGGGGGGGACGCCAGCGCCGGTTGTAATCGACGGAGAGGTAGAGTTCAAAGTGGCCGAGATCCTTTATGCCTCGCTGGCGAGGCCGCCTCCAGTATCTCATTGACTGGTGGGGTCACGGGCTGGGGGAGGGGGTCCTGGGAAGACGCAGCAGTTTCGTGCGCCCCGGTTGGTGCAGGCCTTCCACCGCCGGTACCTGGCTAAACCCCCGCCCATTGCCAGGTGGGGGGGGCGTCCCTGGGGAGGGGAGTGATGTGGGGGGCCCCGGCGTGGCCCAGCCGGCCGACGTCTCTGAGGTCGCCTTGGACGCAGTCTCTGGGGCAGAGGAGGACCTGAACGGCTCCCTGGAGGCCGCGGAGGCCGCCGCCGCCGAGGGAGAGTGCCTGAACGCTGGGGGAGGCCGCTGCTGACACCAGCGGACCCGCTGACGACATGGAGAGGAGGCGGGCCCCGGGCTCGGTCCTGGGGCTCTGCCCACCCGCAGTCCCGATCCAGAGGAGGCTGCCGCCCCTCTGCCCATGTTCCAGCAGCAGCGGCAAACAAGGAGGCTGCCCACCGGTCCCGGCGCTTGCTGGAATGGCGGCTGCAGGCTGGTTTCCCAGCTGGCTGACAGCTCCCAGCTGTGAGCCCGGCTGGGGGCTCGCAGCTGTGAGCCTGAGTCCGGATTGGCTGCCACCAGCTCAGGGACCAATTTCAGGCGTTGGGGGGGGGGAGGCATGGAGCAACAACTGTCGGCCCTCCGTGTGCCTCCCGCCCACGTCGGGTTTCCCAGTCCCACCTGCCTGAGATTGCGTCCAGAGACCCAGCCAGCCAAGACCCCTGCCAGCACCCGGGGTAAGTAACCCTTCTCTGTTTTCTGTTAAAGCCTGCTGATTGTTTAAGGCGAACCCTGAGTTAAGGACTGTTTTGCATAACCTTTTGACTGCTGGCAGAAATAAACGCGGGCAGACCCCAGCTGCTTGACCTGCGTCTGCTTGACCCCAGCCCGCCACTGACACTTAGCAAAAACATTCCTGCCAATAGCTGTGAGGTGCACCCTATCCTCTGCCAGAAGATCATCTTTGAGAATATGCAGACCATGATCCAAGAAGCCAAATAGTTCCCAGGGGCACCATCTGCAGAGCTAGTTGTTCTCCTCCACTATTCTTTTCTCCCTTTGTGGTCCATGTCCTTCAACATGGAGGAGAGATGAAATTACAACCTGTGCACCAAGGTTTTCAGTTTCCTACCCATAAACTCATAATCCTTTGTGATATCCTGAAAGCTGTGCCTTATAGTGTCATTGGTTCCCATGTGAACCAAAAGTAAGGGGTAAAAAGTGGGTAGACATGACCAGTCTTGTCAGTTATATCATGATTTTGGCCCCAGGAAGACAGCACACCTCTTCGTTAATCCTGTCAGGTTTGCAGAATGTTGCTTCTGTTCCTCTCACCAAGGTTCATTGTGAGGAGTAAAGGGGGAAGTCCAGAAGCCACCGCATCTTCCATTTCTTAGATGGTGTTAGTTGCCTGCCAAATACCTGTACTGCTGGAGCAAGGGCAATAAGCAGAGGGCCAGCTAGCTAACTTCCTTTGGAAAGGAATGCCATCATTGCACATGTAGGCAGTGGGAACTGGAAAAGGCAAAAGAGGACACTGGTAATTACTTTGTTGCCTCAGCCATGCCAGATGGTCATAGAATCATAAGAACTGGAAAGGGCCCACAATGGCTATCAGGTCCAACCCCCTGCCATGCAGGAACACACAAGTAATGCCCCCAGCAAAGGGCCACCCAGCCTCTGTTTAAAAACCTCCACACCCCAAAAGGCATATTCCACTGCGAATGGCTCTTACCATCAGGAAGTTCTTGATGTTTATGTAAAATCTCTTTTCCTAAAGCTTTAAATCCATCGCTCTGTGCCCTAGCCTCTGCAGCAGCAAACAAGCTACAATGTGACATGCTTTCAACTATTTAAACATGGCTACCATGTCACCTCTTCACCTTCTTTTCATCAGGCTAAACATCCCCATTTTCCCAAAAGACACTCCTCATAGGATGTGGTTTCCAGACCCCCCACCATTCTGGTCACCCTTGTCCGGACATGTTCCAGCTTGTCAATATGAACTGTGGTGCCCATAACTGGACACAGTATTCCAGGTGAAGTCTAACGAAAGCAGAGCAGAGTGGTATTATTACTTTCCTTGATCTCAACGCTCTACTCCAATTGATGCAGCCCAGAATTGCACTGGCTTTTTTAGCTGCCACATCACACTATTAACTTATGTTCAGCCTGTGGTCCACCAAGACTCCCATATCCCTTTTACATGTCCTGTTTTCCCAAACCAGGTATCACCCCCCCATATATGTGCATTCCATTAGTTTTTCCTAAGTGTAGTCTCCTACCTTTCTTCTTGTTAAAATTATTTTGTTAGTTTTGGCCCAGCTTCCTAATCTGTCAAGGTTATTTTGAATTTTTACCCTGCCCTCATATTTCCCATATTCATTCCCACCACCCAGTGAACACTTCATTAGTGACTTGAGAAGCCAGATTTTGCCAACTTAAGAAATGAAAATTTTCTATTACCTTATTGAGTTTGGAGCAGAGCTTGGAAAAGTTATTTTTTGGACAGCAGTTTTCAAAAACCCCTCAATCAGCATGGAGCTCAGGGTAAGCCCACTGGGAAGTCCAGGACCCTTTCACATTGCACAATTAAAGCACTATAATTTTATTCTAATGGCCATGGTTCCCTCCATGGAACCTTACATCTGCAGTCTGATCAGTGTGTCTGATCAAACTACAAATCCTAGTATTCCACAGAATGCAGCCATGGTAATTAAACTCCAATCATAGTGCTGTCATTGTGTAGTAAGTAAAGGCTGCAGGAAAAGAAGCTTGAGCATTTTTTTTTTTGTTCTATCCACATCAGATTTTTTACATTGAAAGAATGATTGGTTGTGAAGATAGAACAGCCTTGTTTCATTCTTTTCTAGTGAAGGATCAAGAAAGAAAGCAAGAAAGAATAGCAAAGGTTCCATTCACCTCCTCAGTTGTATGACAACTCTCTGTAAAATTCTAAACAGCCTGGGTCCTCCCATGGTAGGAGTGTGCCTCCATTCAATGTCTTTTGCAAACTCTGAAGACAAAATTGAAAGTGCCATCTTCTTATTAGTATTGGCATTTCTCCCAAATCCTAATTTGAGAAATTTGAAGGACCCATCCATCTATTTGGATGTTGGGTTAAAAGAACAAGCTAAGCAGAGACATGCCACAAACCATATGTGATCTGTTCTTCTTCCCCTTTTCCCTTTTTTTCTCCCTGCCACATGTGCATGTTTTTTGTTTTGTGTAGTTGTGAGGAAAGCAAAATTAAACACAGAAGGTTTTTTCCTCCCCACTCAACCTGCACATTCTGTCCTTTCCTCTCACTCCCTTCTAACATACATTCCAAGTCCCTAGGGCTTGCTCCCACCCAGACCCAAGGATCCAGCAAAAGGGAGGATGTTTAACTTTCTACGCATTTGGCTTGTGAACACTGGACTGATGTCATTAAACCCTTTGCCAGCTGATTGGCTGACTCCCAGACTTTCCATCTGCCAGAAGACTTTAGTAAAGTTGAGAATCTCTTATTTAGGGTTGCCTCTCCTGTGTGTCCCCTTTTTTGGTTTGTGTTTTCCTGAAACCCTTAGGAATTTAAAAAACCACTCAGTGGGCAAGTGTATGGTGACCCTTTAATTTAGGAAGAAAGCTGGCAACAGTTAAGATGCTTATCAGTGCAGTCATCCATGGAAGAAAGTCATGAAAATTAAGCATTAGGTACCAGAATGAAAGTTTGGGAAAAATTTTAAAAACCAAAAAAACA
>CAOLHI010007184.1:0-10162 GCA_948474755.1 Ctenosaura bakeri
TTTTGGGTTCTTTTAAAAAAATTTTCCCCGGGAAAAGGGGAAAATTTTTTTTTCCCCAAAAAAATTTTTTTTTTAAAAAAAAAAAACGGTTTTTAAAAAGGGGGAAAATTTTTTTTTTAAAAAATTTTTTTTTTAAAAAGGGGAATTTCCCCCCTTTAAAAAAATTTTTAAAAAAATTTGGGGGAAAAAAAAAATTTTTTTTTTTTTTTTGGGGGGGGGTTTAAAAAAAAAAATTTTCCCAAAAATTTTCCGAAAAAAAGGGAAAAAAATTTTTGGGGAACCCAAAAAATTTTTTTTTTTTTTTAAAAAAAATTTTTTTTTTAAAAAAAAAGGGAATCCGGGAAAAAAAATTGGGAAAAAAAAAAAATTCCCAAAAAAACCAAAAAAAAATTTAAAACCCCTTCCCTTTTTAACCCCGGGGGGGTTTTTAATCAAATTAAAAAAAAATTTCCCCCAACCTTTAATTTTTTTTTGGGGGGGGGAATTTTTTTAAAAAAAAAAACTTTTTGGGTTTTTTTTTTTTTTCCCCCTTTTAGGCAACCAAAAAAATTGGGGGAGGAAAAAACCCTTTAAAAGGGGGGGCCCCCCAAAGGGGGAAAAAAAAAAAAAAGGGGGGTTTTTTTTCCCTTTAAATTTCCCAAAATTTTTTTTAAAGGGGCGTGTTTTTAAAAAAAACCCTTTTTTTAAAAAAATTTTTCAAATTTGGGGGGAAAAAATTTAAAAGGGGTTGGCCCCCGGGGGGGGGGGGGAAAAAAAAAGGGCCCCCCCCCCAAACCCCCCAAAAAAAAAAAAAAACCCGGAAAAAAAAAAATTTTAATTTAAATTTTTTTGGGGGGGGGGGTTTTTTTTTTTAAACCCACCCCCCAAAAAAAATTTTTTTAAAATTTTTAAAAAAAAAGAAAATTTAAAAAACCCCGGGGGAAAAAAAAAAAACCCCCAAAAAAACGGGGGGAAAAAAAAAAGGGTTTTTTAAACCCCTTTTTTTCCGGGAAAAAAATTTGGCCCCCAAACCCCCCCCCCCCCTTTTTTTTTTAAAAACCCCCCCACCCTTTTTGGGGGCCCTTTTCCCCCCAACCCAAAAAAGGGGGGGCCCTTTTGGGGGAAAAAAAAAAAAAAATTTTCCCCCCCCTTTTTTAAAAAAATTTTCCCCCAATTTTGGTTTTTTGTTTTAAAAAAATTTTTTTCCTTTTTCCCCCCCGGGGCCCGGGGCCCAAACCCAATTTTTTTTTTTTCCCCTTTTCCCCCCCGGAAAATTTTTTTTTTCCCCCCCCCGGGGGAAAAAAAAGGGGGGGGGGTTAAAAAAAAATTTTTTTTTTTAAAAAAAAAAAAGGGGGTTTTTTTTTTTAAAAACCCAAAACCCCCGGGTTTTGGGGAATTTTAAAAGGAAACAAAAATTTTTTTAAATTGTTTTGGGTTAAACCCTGGAAAAATTTTTTTCCAAAAAAAATTTTTTAAAAAAAAAAGGGGAAAAAGGGGAAAAAAAAAATTTTTTTAAAAAAAAAAATTTTAAAATTTTTTTCCCTTTTTTTCCCGGGGGAAAAAATTTTTTTTTTTTTTTAAAAAAAAAAGGGGGTTCATTTAAAAAAAAAAAAAAATTTTTTTGGGCCTTTGCAAAAACCTCCTTTTTTAAAAGGGGGGGGGAAAAAAAAATTTTTTAAAAAAATTTTAGGGTTTTTCCCTTTTAAAAAAAAAATTTTTTTTTTTTTTTTTTTCCCTTTTTCCCCCCGGGGGGGGGGGGAAAAAAAAAAAAAAATTTTTTTTAAAAAAAAAAAAAGGGGGGAAAAGGGGCCCTTTGGGGGGGGGGCCCCCCAAAAAAAAAATGGGTGGGGGGGGCCCCCCCGGGGGAAAAATTTTTTTAAAAAAAAAAAAAGGGAAAATTTTTTTTAAAAAAGGGGGGGGGGGCCCCCCCCCAAAAAAGGGGGGGGCCAAAATGGCCCAATTTTAAAAACCAAAAACCCGGGGATTCCCCCTTTTTTTGGGGGGGTTTTTTTTTGGTTTTTTTTTTAAAAACCGGGGGGAAAAAGCCTTTTTTTTTTTGGCCCAAAAATTTTTTTTCACAAAGGGTTTGGGGGGCCCCCCCCCCTTTTTTTTTTAAATTTAAAATTTTTTTTTTAATTTTTTGTTTAAAACTCCCGCCCCCATTTTTTAAAAAAAATTTTTTTGGGGGGTTTTTTTTTTTTTAAAAAATTTCCCCTTTTCCCCCCCTTTTTTTCCCCTTTTTTTGGGGTGGGCCCCCGGGGGGGGGGAACCCCGGGGCCCCCAAAAACTGGGAAAACCCGGGGAAAAAAAAAAAAGGGGAAAAAAAATTTTTAAAAAGGCCCAAAAAAAAGGGGGGGGGGGAAAAAAATAAAAAAAAAAATTTTAAAAAAAGGGGGAAAAAAATTTTTTTTAAAAAAACCCCCAAACCCAAAAAAAAACCCACCCGGGGTTTAAATTTTTTTTTTAATTTTTCCTTTTGGGCCCCCTTTTTTTGAAAAGGGGGGAAAAAAAAAAAAGGGGGGGTTTTTTTTTGTTCCCCTTTTTTTCCCCCCCCCCCCCCTTTCCTTAAAACCCAAAGGGGTTTTTTCCCCCCCTTTAAATTTAAATTTTTAAAAACCCGGGGCCTTTTTTTTTGGGAAAAAATTTTTTTTTTTTTTTTTAAAAAAAGGGGGCCCCCCCAAAACCCCCCCTTTCCCCAAAAAAAAGGGGGGGGGGGGGAAAAAGGCCCCCTTTTTTAAAAAAAAAAAGGTTAATTTCAATTACTCCAAATTTTTTTTTTTTTTTTTGGGCCCCTTTTAAAAAAAAAATTAAAATTTTTTTTTAAAAAAATTTTTTAAAAAAAAAAAAAAATTACAAAAAAACAAATTTTTTTTTTAAAAAAAAATTAAATTTTTTTTTTTTTTTTTTTTCCCCCCCGGGGAAAAAAAAAATTTTTAAAAAAAAAAAATTTGGGGGGCCCCCTTTTTTTGGGCCTTTTTTTTTTAAAAAATTTTAAAAAAAATTTTTTCAAAAAAAAAATTTAAAAAACCCCCAAAAATTTTTTTTTAAAAAAATTTTTAAAAAATTTTGGCCCCCCAAAAAAAAAATCACCCCCCCCCTTTTTTTAATTTTTTTTAAAATTTTTTTTTTTTAAAAAAAACCCCTTTTTTTTTCCCAAAACCCCCTTTTTTCCCCCCCCCTTTCCCCCCCCAAAAAAAAACGGGGAGGTTTGGGGAAAAAACCAACCTTTTTTTTAAAAAAAGGGGGGGGGAAAGGTTTGGGGGAAAGCCCCCCCTTTTTTAAAAAAAGGGGGGGGGGTTTTGGGGTTTTCCCCCCCCCGGGGGAAAAACCCCCCCCCCCAAAAAAAAACCCCCCCCTTTTTTTTTTTCCCCCCCCTTTTTTTTGGGGGTTTTTTTTTTAAAAAAAAATTTTTTTGGGGGGGGGGGGAAAACCCGGTTGGGGGGGGGGCCCCCCCAAAATTTTTTGGGGGGGGGGGGTTTTTTTTAAAAACCCCCCCAATTCCCTTTTTTGTTTCCCCCCCCCAAAAAAAAAAGGGGGGGAAAAAAAAAGGGGGGTTTTAAAACCCGGGGGGGGGAAAAAAAAAAAAAAAAGGGGGTTTAAAAAGGGGGGTTTTTTAAAAAAAAAAAAGGGTTTTTTTGGAAAAAAAAAAAAGGGGGGGGGGGAAAAAGGAAAAAACAAAAAATTTTTTCCCAAAAAGGGGGGGACTTTAAATTTTTAAAAACCCTTTTTTTTTTTTTTTTTGGGGGGGTTCCCTTTTTTTTTTTTGGGAAAAAAAAGGGTTCTTTTAAAGGGGGCCTTGGGGTTTCCTTTTTTTTCCCCCCCCCCAAAAAAACCCCTTTAAAAAACCCCCAAAAATTTTTTTTGGGGGAAATTTTTTCCCCCCCCTTTTAAGCCCGGGGTTTTTTGGGGGGTTTTTTTTAAAAAAACCCCTTTTTAAAAATTTAAATTAAAACCCCCCCTTTTAAAAACCCCAAAAAAAAAAAGGGGAAAAAATTTTTCAACAAACAAAAAAAATTAAAAAATTTTTCCCCCTTTTTTAAAAAAAAATGGCCCCCTTTTTCCCCCCAAAAAATTTTGGGGGTTTTTAAAAATTTTTTTTGGGGGTTAAAAAAATTTTTTGGGGTTTTAAAAAAAAAATGGTTTCCCCGGTTTTAAAAATTTTTTTTTCTATTTTTTAAAAAAAACCCCCCTTTTTTTTTTTTGGGGGGCCTTTTTTTAAAAAAGGGGAAAATTTTAAAAAAGGGGGAAAAAAACCCCGAAAAATTTTTTTGGGGGCCCCCTTTTTTTTTTTTCCCAAAAAAAAAACCCCCCCAACCAAAATTGCCCGGGGGGGCCCCTTTTTTTATTTTAATTTTGGGAAAAAAATTTCCCTTTTGGGGCCCCCAAAAAAAAATTCTTTTTTTAATTTTTTTTTTTTTTTTTTTAAAAAAAAATTTTTTGGGGGGGGGAAAAAAAAAACCCCCCCCAAAAAATTTAAAAATTTTTTTTTTGGCCAAAAAAATTTTTTTTTTTTCCCCCCTTTTTTTCCCCCCCCCAAAGGGGAAAAATTTTGGGGAAAAAATTTTTTAAACCCCTTTTTTTTTAAAAAAGGGGAAAAAGGTCAAACCCCCCCTTTTTTTTAAAAAAAACCCCCCCCCATTTTTTAAAAAAAAAAAAAAAAAAAACCCCCTTTTTAAAAAAAAACAAAAAAAAACCCCCCCCCCCCCTTTTTTTCCCCCCCCCCCCCCAAAAAAAAGGGGGGTTTTTTGGTTTTGGAATTTTTTTTTCTTTTCCCCAAAAAAAAAAGTTTTTTTAAAACAAAAAAAAAATTTTAATTTTTTGGGGGTTTTAAAAAAAATTTTTTTTTTTTGGGTTTTTTTTTAAAAATTTTAAAAAAATTTTGGGGGGAAAAAGGGGTTTTTTTTAAAACCGTTTTCAAAAAGGGGGGCCCCCAAAAAATTTCCCCCCCCCCCGGGGGAAAAATTTTTTTTTTTTTTTAAAAAAAAAAACCCTTTTTTTTTTTTTTTTCTTTTTTTTAAAACCCAAAAAAAAATTTTTTTAAAAAAAATTTTTTTTTAAAAATTTAAAACCCAAAAAAAAAAATTTTGGGGGCAAAAAAAGGGGGAAAAAAAAGAAAAAAAAGAAATTTTTTTTAAAAAAAATTTTAAAATTTTCAAAAAATTTTCAAAAGGGGGGTTTTTTTTAAAGGAAAAATTAAAAAACCCCGTAATTTTTTTTCCCTTTTTTCCCCCCAAAACCCCCCAATTTTTTTTTTTCCCCCTTTTTTATTTTAAAAAAAAGGGGGAACCCTTTTTTTTTAAAGGGGGGGTTTTTTAAATTCCCTTTTTTTTTTAAAAAACCCCCCTTTGGTTTTTGGGCAAAAAATTTTTAAAAAAAAAGGGAAAAAAAAAAGGTGGGGGAAAAAAAATTGGGGGGGGGTTGGGTTTTTTTTTTTTTCCCCCCTTTTTTAAAAAAATTTTTGGGTTTGGGGGGGCCCCCCCAAAATTTTCCCCCTTTAAAAATTTTAATTTGGGGGGGGAAAAAAAAATTTTTTTTTTGGGGTGGTTTTTTTTCTTTTTGGGGGGTTGGCCCCCGGGGGTTTTTTTTTTGGGGAAAATTTTTTGGGGGGAAATTTTTTTTTGGGGGGGGGCCCAAAAAAAAATTTTTTTTTTTGGAAACCCCCCCGGGGGGGCCCCAAAAAACCCCGGGTTTTTCCAAAAAAATTTAAAAATTTTTAAAAACCCAAAAACTTTTTTTTAATTTTGGGGGGGGAAACCCTTTCCCCAAAAAAAAAAAAATTTTGGGGGGGAAAAAAAATTTTTTTAAAAAAACCCCCCCCAAAAAAAAATTTGGGGTTTTTAAAAATTTTTAAAAAAAAAAAATTTTTGGGGGTTTTCCTTAAACTTCCCCCTTTTTTTTAAATTTTTTTTTTAAAAAAAAAAGGGGATTTTTTAAAAAAAGGGGGGGTTTTTTGGGGGGCCCTTTTTTTTTTTTTAAAAAAAAAAGGGTTTGGGGGGGAAAAAAAAAAGGGGGGGGGGGGAAAAAGGGGGGGCCCCCTTTTTCCCGAAAAGGGGGTTTTTGGGAAAATTTTTTTTTTTTTAAAAAAGGGGGGGCCCCCCCAACCCCCCCGGGGAAATTTTCCCCCAAAAAAATTGGGAAACCCAAAACCTTTAAAATTTTGGGGGGGGAATTGGGGAAAAAATTTTTAAAATTTTTTTAAATTTGGGAAAAAAAAAATTTTTTAAAAAAAACCCCAAAAAAAAATTTCAAAATGGATTGGGGGGAAAATTTTTTTTTTTTTAAAGGGGGGAAACCCGAGGGAAAAAAAAACCCCAAAAATTTTTTCCCCCCCTTTTTTTTTAAAAAAAAAAAAATTGGGAAAAAAAAAAAAAAAATTTTTTTTAAAAAAAAAAAAGGGTTTTTTTTTTTTTCCCCCCCAAAAAAAAAAAAGGCCTTTTTTTTTTCCCCCCCCCAAAAAAGGGGGACAAAAACCCCAAAAAAAAAAGGGGGGAAAAGGGGGGGGAATTTAACCCCCCCGGGGGGGGTTTTTTCCCCCCCCCGGGGGGGAAAAAAAAAAACCCCCCGGGGGCAGAATCCAACCCCCCTTTCCCCCTTTTTTTAAAATTTTTTTAAAACAAACCCCCCCGGGGGGGGGGGGCATTCCCTTTTTTAAAAGGGTTTTTTTTTTTGGGGAAAAAATTTTTAAAAAAAAAAAAAAAAAATTTTTAAAATTTTTTTTACCAAAAAATTTTTTTTTTTTTTTTTTTTAAAATTCAAATTTTTTTTTTTAAAGGGTTTTTTTTCCCCCCCCCGGGGGCCCCCCAAAATTTTTTTCCCTGGTTGGGGGGGGAAAAAAACCCCCCCCCCCCCCAAAAAGTTAAAATTCCAAAAAAAAAAAAAAATTTTCCCCCCCAAGGGAAAAAGGGGGGGGGGAAAAAATTAATTTTTTTTAAAAAAAATTTTAAAACCCGGGTTTTAAACCCTTTTTGGGGGGCCCCCCCAAAAAAAAAAAAAAAAAAAAAAGAAAAAGGGAAAAAAAAAATTTTTGGGTTTCCCCCCAAAAAACCCCCTTCCCTTCCGGCCTTTAAAAAATTTTTTTCCAAAAAGGGCCCCTTTTAAAAAATTTTTTTTCCCCCCAAAAAATTTGGGGGTTTTTTTTTTCCCCCCAATTTAATTTTAAGGGGGGGGTTTTTCCCCAAAAAAATTTAAAAAAATTTTTTGGAAAAAGGGGGGGGGGAAAGGGGGCCCCCGGGGGGCCCCCCTTTTTTTTCCGGCCCCCCCCGGGGGGGGGGGAAAAAGGGGGCCTTTTTCCCCCCCCCCCCCCTTTTTCCCCCCCCGGGGGGAAAAAAATAAATTTTTAAAAACCCCCCCCAAAAAAAAAAAGGGAAAAGCAAAAAGGGGAAAATTTTTTTTCCAAAAAAGGGGGGAAAAAAAGGGGCCCTTTTTAAAAAACCCCCCCAAAAAAATCCGGGGCCCCAAAACCCCCCAAAAAGGTTTTCCCTTTTTTTTAAAAAATTTTAATTTTTTCCCCTTTTTGGGGGTTTTAAAATTTTTTTTCCCCCCGGGGAAAAAAAATTTTGGGGGGATTTCGGTTTTTTTTAATTTTAAAAAACCCCCTTTTTTTTTTTCCCCCCTTTTTAAAAAAAAAACCCCTTTTTTTTCCAGTTTTGGGGGGGGCCCGTTTCAAAATTTTTAAAAGGGGGGAAAAATCAGTTTAAACCCCCGGGGGGGGGTCCCCCTTTCCCTTTAAAAAAAAAGGGGGGGGTTTAAAAAAATTTTTAAAAAAAAAAAAAGAAAAATTTTAAAAAACCCCCAAAAATTTTTTGGGGGTTTTTGGGGGAAAAAAAAAATTTTTTTCTGCCCCCTTTTTTTTTTAAAAAAAAAAAAAAAAAAAGGGGGGAAAAGGGTTCCCCCCCAAAAAAACCCCGGGAAAAAAGGGTTTTTTAAAAAAGGGGAAAAAGGGGGGGGGAAGGGCCCGGGGGTTGGGTTTTTACTTTTTAAACCCCCCCCCTTGGGAATTAACCCCCCCGGGGGGGGGTTTTTTTTAAAAAAAGGGGTTTTTTTTTTGGGGGGGGGAAAGGGGGGGGGAAAAAAGGGTTTTTTTTTTTTGCCCGGGGGGAAAAAAAAAAAAACCCCCCCCCCTTTTTCCGGGGAAAAAAATGGGGGGGGGGGTTTATTTTTTAAAAAAGGGGGGGTTTTTTGGAATTTTACCCTTTTTTTAAAAAAAAAAAGGGGGTTTTTTTTTTTCCCCCCTTTTAAAAATTTTTTAATTTTTCCCCCCCCCCTTTTTTTTTTTAAAAAAAAAAAAAAAGGGTTTTTGGGGGGGGTTTTTTTCCAAAAGTTGGGTTTTTTTAAAAAAAATTTTTTTTTTTCCCCCCCCCAAAAAAAAATTTTCCCCCAAAAAAAAAAAGGGGGGAAAAACTTTCCCCTGGGCCCAAACCCCCCCCCCCCCCGGGGGGGGGGGGTTTAAACCCCCGGGGGGCCAAAATTTTAAAAACCAAAAATTTCCCCGGAAACCCCCAAATTAAAAATTTTTTTGGGGGGGGCCCCTTTTTTCCCCCCCCAAAAAAAACCCCCAAAAATTTCCCTTTTTTTTTTAAAAAAAAAAAAAAAAAAACCCGGGGGCCCCGGGGAAAAAACCAAAAGGAAAAAAAGGGGAAAAAAAAAAATTTTTTTTTTTTTAAGGGTTAAATTTTAAAAAATTTTTTTTTTTTTGGGGCCCCCTTTTTTTTTTTAAAAGGGAAATTTTTTTCCCCCCAAAATTTTTCCCCCCCCCCTTTTTTTTTCCCAAAAAAAAAAAAAAAACCCCCCAAAAAGGGGTTTTTTTTAATTTTTGGGGAAAAATTTTGGGGTATTTTTTGGTTTTAAAAAGGGGGGGAAAAAAAACCCCCCCCACCAAACCCCTTTGGGTTTAAAAACACCGGTAAAAAAATTTCCCCCCTTTTTTAAAAAAAAAAAAAAACCCCTTAAAAAAATTAATTTAAAATTTTTTTTTTTAAAAAAAACCCCCGGTTGGGTTTTTTGGGGCCCCAAAATAAAAAAATTTTAAAAAGGGAAAAAAATTTTTTTAAAAAAAAAACCCCAAACCCCCGGGAAAAGGGGGGGGGGTTTTTTTTTTTTTTTTTTTCCCCCTTTTTTTTTTTTTTTTTGCGGGGAAAAAAATTTTTTTCTGGAAAAATAAAAAGTTTTGGGGGGGTTTTTTTGGGGGGGGGGGAAAAAATTTTTTGGGGTTTTTTTAAAAAAAATTTTAAAAAAGGAAATTTTAAAGGGGGGCCCCCTTTTTTTTTTTTAAAAAAAATTTAAAAAAATTTTTGGGGGGGTTTAAATTTTTTAAAAAAATTTTTTCCTTTAAATTTTAAAAATTTTTTTTGGAAAAAATTTTTTTTTTTTTCCTTAACCCAGGGGTTTTTTTTAAACCCCCCCCCTTTTTTGGGGGGGGGTTTTTTTTTAATTTCCCTTTTTTTTGGGGGGGGCATTTAAATTTTTTTTGGAAAAAAAACCTTTTTAACCCCCTTTTTTCCAAATTTTTTTAAAATTTTTTTAAAAAAATTTTTTTTTTTAAAAAAAAAAGGGGTTTTCCCCCCTTTAAATTTTTCCCCCCCCCCAAAAAAATTCCCGGGAAAAAGGGGCCCCCAAAACCCCGGGGAAATTTTAAAAAAAATTTCCCAACCCCCTTTTTTTTTAAAAAGGTTAAAATTTTTTTTTCCCCCTTTGGGTTTTTTAAAAACCCCGGGGGTTCCAACCCTCTTTAAATGGAGGGAAGGGGAAAAAAAATTTTTTTTCCCTTAAAAATTCCCCCCCCCCAAAAATTTTTTTTTTGCCCCCCCAAAAAAAAATTTTTTCCCTTTGGGGAAAAAACCCCCCCCCTTTTGAAAAAGGGGGAAAAAAAACCCCCCAAAAATTTTTTAAAAAAACCCCCCCGGGGGAAAAAAAACCCAAAAAAACCCCCCAAAAAAAAAAAGGGGGGTTTACCCAAAAAATTTTTTCCCTTTTTTTTTGGAAAAAAATTTGGGGGTTTTTTTAAATTTTTTTGGCCCCTTTTTGTTTTTCCCTTTTTTGGGGGGGTTTTTGGGGGTTTTTTTTTTTAAAAAAAAGGGGGGGGGAAAAAAAAAAGGTTAAAAAAAAAACCCCAAAAAAAAAAACCAAAATTAAAATGGTTTTTTTTTTAAAAATTTTTTTAAAAAAAAAAAAGGGAAAAGGGGGG
>CAOLHI010007185.1:0-18779 GCA_948474755.1 Ctenosaura bakeri
CCTAATGGAGTAGGTGGAAAGGGAGCTATTTCTTATCTGTCACGTTGGACTATGCATAAGACACACTCCTTTAGAGCTACTGGCTGATGTTCTGGCATACTACGGTGGCAAGCATTGTTTTGTTTTTTTACTCTGTATTTCATTTTTAAGCTGGGGTGGGGAGGTTGCCAAGACACACAGCTTGCTGAGATGGCTTGGTTGTACAACTCTTATCCCTTCCATCTTAGCCTAATATCCCAGCAGCAAGAGAAGTTTAGATAGCATCCATCTAGCTTTCAAATTTATGATCTTTCTGTGGTTCATAAATCACTGTGTGGCTTGCTTACCCCCCCACCCCACTTTGGGGAGCAGAGGTCTGTCTTTCCCCTTTCATAAGCTAATGTTTATGTCTCTACGGGAACATTGTTTCGTCAAGTGTGATTTTTCCTGAAAAACAGCATGTGAATGGTGACTCGTTTTCCATGTTCCATTCCCTAACTCTGCATTCCTCTACAGCTCTTCCTTTGGTATCATTTCCCTCCCATATGCCCTACTTTCTCATTTATCATATGGGAGATCCCACCCATTCAGGGATAGCACAGAGGGAAGGGATGACAGGGTTGTATCATTTATTTATTTAATTTATATCCTGGCTTTCTCCAAGCATGAGATCCAAGGTGGCATACAACCTTTTAAAAACACAATGTAACTAAAAGACTCTTAGTACAAAAGTTTAAACACAATTAAACCAAAGTTCTATTAAAAAGACCCTGAAGTTAAAATGCATGTTAAAAGCAGTTTTAAAAATATATTTAAAACATAATAAAACAGAAAAATAATGCCACCAATTGAAAGTCTCTTCTGCTGCAATGCATTAAAAAAACAAAATGCCCTCTTAAATAACAAGGTCTTTATCTGCTGGTGGAAAGACTGCAAGGAAAGGACAGCCAGATCTCTTGGTAAAGGGAGTTCCACAGATTGGCAGCAACCACCAGGAAGGCTTTCTCCCGTGTCCTCACCAGGAGTGCCTGTTGTGACGGGGGGGGAGTCCAAACAAAGCCTCGCTCCCCCAATCTCAGAATTCAGGCAGGCTCATATAGGGAGACAGGATTTTAAAAATCGTCTGGACTCAAGCTGTGTAGGGCTTTAAAGGTCATAACCAACACTTTGAATTTTGCCTGGAAACTGATTGACTGGTATGCAATCGATCAAGTCTTATTGCGTGATATTCCAACGAAGGGCAACATAAAAAGTCAGAAGGGAGGAAGTGTGGGAAAAATGAATATAGCAGCACTTTTAAGATTAACTTGTTTTTGTTTTAGCGTGACCTTTTGTGAATACAAATCCACTTCTTCAGACGCATTCCAGGTGATATTGAGGCCTTAAGATACAAAGCATATTTACAAGTTGTGGGAGTGGGATGGATTGTAATAGGATCCAGAAATACAGAAATAATGACTCTTGTCCTAAATTTTCAAAGGGCTGCTGTTAGCCTGATTTCTGGGGTCCCTTGGGGGACACCTCAGTGTGCTCCAAATAATGGGGAATGGGAATTAGCCAGAGCACAAGCTGTAGCACTACGAGAGGTAGGGTAACCTAGCGAGATCTTAAGCCCAATTTTCACGGGGTTAGGCCGAGTCAAAAACCAAGCAAAATTAGTTATAATTGTTTTCTTTATTTGAAAGACAGTCATTGCACACCTATGTACTCACTCACACAGACCTAAGGAAATAAAGGGAGGAAATTTGATAGGGGATTTTAAGAAGGATTTTCAGGGGAAATACTACACCTGATCCTGTAGCCTGGGTAACCAGAAGAAATTCAGTAAGACTGGAGTGGAGATTCTCAGCACGTGGAAGCTGAGGGGAAGGCTCGGCAAATGGAGCGGCAGCAAGGCGGGACGACAACGTGAGTGATCCGAAGAAGCACTCAAAATCAGGGGTTCTTATAGGGAGAAATGTGTCTGCAGGGTAGTCCGTTCCTGGGGACAACAATGGGTTTTGGAGTGCAGACAAAGCGTCCGAAAGGTCAGCACTTAAGATAATTGGATTTTGATGGAGTTGTCAATAGTGCAGACAGTATGCAAATGGGGAGTGCTTGACAGTTTGGTAGTCAGAAGTGCTAATCTCGTCAAGCTGACGGTTCGGGGCAGAGAATCTTTTGTATGCTTGTTGCATATTTAATTTAGTTTCAAAGTGTACTTGCCTGGAGGTCTCTGAAGCTGCATGCGGGAAAATTACTGGTCTGTCTTAGGATTTTTCTTGTATTTTTCAGCCGTTCGGTCATTTTCTGTGTGCATGCTTATCCGGGGGCCTCTCAAGCACGTGGAGGGGAACAGTTTGGAATGGCCAATCTTTGGATATCAAATTATATTTAGTAAGCCCTGGGCTTGGACTATGGACTACAGTAACACTGCATAAGTTGATGCATGTCCAGTGTTAATGTGTGAAAGCAATAAATCTACTCACCAAAAACCAGCTTCCCTGGGTTGAAAACCTTCTCTGAGAATATTCCATTTTTTTTCAATATGCAGCAGTGATGGCTCTTGTTTTTAAAATATGTAGTGTGTCATGAAGCCATTGTCTTTGTTCATACCTCTGGCAATGGATTGGAATTTGTAAATACAATTCAGTTCTAGTCTTCCTTTGTAATTTCCTTGTTCATGTACTGTGACCTTTAAATTCTATACTGTATGTCCAGCCAAGTGGAAAAGTTCTGCAACTGGTGTTGGGTGTTGCCACAACTAATGTCTGATTTGTGACCATTTATCCTCTTGCATAGAGGCTGTTCCATTTGTCCAATGTGGAGTGTAGAGAGGCATTGCTGACATAGGATGGCTCATAGCACATTGGAGGAAGAACAAATGAAAACACTTCTGATGTTGTGGGTGATATTAATGGTCCCTATAATATTGATCCCAGAGTATATGTGGGAACATGGAGAGCAAGTGAAGGCAATTTAATGAATAAATTAGCATTCTAACAAAACAAACAAAAATTCCCCACATTAATATGGGGAGGTGTTCTCCAGGCTGCTTTAAACATCTAGAAACCTTGACATAGCTCTAGCAATCCTGGTAAAGTGAAATGCTTTTCAATCTCATCCCCTAGCCAACATCCTATTGGTGCACTAGTCTAGCTGTGGTGGTAGAAGGGAAAAGGCCCCAAGTGCAACACTCTCAAGTAGGAAATAAGAAATAGGAGAAACAGGCAGCTCTGATCTAGTAGATTTTATTTGCCCTCCCTTGCCAAAACTACACAACCCAGGAAAAGTGCCATTGCCACATAGTGCATCATTAGGATTCTGGCCATTTTAGGGTAATCATAAGTCAGAAATAATGGCCCACAATGGCAACAAACTTTAGAAGACCTTCTGCTAAGGATGATGTTACTCAGCTGTCAGGTCATCACTGAAATGAACAGATCTTAAGAACAGAAGAAAAGTCATACTAGATCAGACCAAAGTCTTATCTACCCCACAGTGACCAAACAGATAGCCATAGAAAACTTGCCGGCAAGATATGAATGCAATAATGTATCCTTTACTTTTTAGCACAAGGGAAACACTGGGTAAAGTAAATTCTCTTTTGGTAGTCTGGAATCCCAAGATTTGCCATAGAGGTGCTTTAGACAGGTTTATGTCACTCTAGAAGAAGTCTCTTTGTAAGTCTATTGTAATGACAGAGCTGCCATCCCCTATTAAGATATTTCAGTGACAATGTCTCTTATGCAAGGTCATTTCCTCCAGGGCAAGCCCTTGCTGGCCATTGCAGCACTGAGAGCTTCTGTTTAACATCTGTTATTACTTTTACTGTGGCCTTCTGGGTCACTACTTCTGCCCGGTCACCTCCCCCTTCAACCTCATTCACTCACAAAGGTCAGGGGAAAGCAGTTCTCCTCTCCATGCTGTGGAAGCATTCAGACGTATCTTGAATTTCCCTCCTTTCACAGGCTTTTTATGTGTGCTGAAAGTGGTGCCCAAACCTCCTTCGTACTGTCCTACTAGCTTCACAGAGAGGTCATGCCTGTGGCCTACATTTTACTCATGCTGACCTTTGACTTCTGGCAATGTCAAAACAAGTCTACCAGAAACTCCCCCTCTGTCCATTGCAGGAAACAAAGGACATACTCTTTAGTGCATCTTCCCTGGAACGAACTGTGTATCAGTACAGAAATAAAATGCTGCAGCTCTCTGAATAATCTCTGCTCATATCACCAGGACTTGCACCCACAGTCCCAAGATAGTGTGGGGAACACTTTTGGTAATTTCTTTCCTCCCAAATGATAGTGGGCTCTTGGATGCCTCAAAAGTGGCCCTGGGGCCATGTACAGCTTAGGGGCCATACTTGGTCTTCCTCCAGATGAAAGGTTGATTTATCAAGGTCTGAACTACTGTTTTTGTTTTCTTCTGAATTTATTGCCAAACTATACATCAGAGAAGTGGGTATTAAATGCATGGAAATCATCTTTCCCAGTGTTATTGGACGATTGCTTTCTCTGCAGGGGATTCAAAATACTATGTCCAGTCCTGCAGTTTCTCCTGACAGATGAAAACCCACAAGATACATTAGCTATTCAAGTCAGATGAATAGCACCCACAGCATTCAGACTGGGTTCTCCCAAGAGAACCTACTTATTACTCAGGTTGGAGAACCTGTGGCCCTCCAGATGTTCAGGAACCGCTCTTCACTATTGGCCTCACTATGGACCAGTTGAGTTGGGGCTGATGGAAACTGAAGCCCAATAACATGTGTATCAGTTATCAGTTCTCTCTCCAAACCAAAGGCTTTGCTGCAAGGGAAGTTATACAAATAAAGGGGAATCCAACAAGAAAGTGTTGTGCTTTGCTGGGATCTAGGAGTCTTGATAGATCACAAGCTGAACACAAGTCAGCAGTTGATGCAGCAGCCAAGAAAGCCAATGAAATTCCTGGTTGTATCAATAGGAGTATGGTGTCTAGATCGAGGGAGGTAATGGTACCACTCTATTCTGCATTGGTTAGACCTCATCTGGAATACTGTGTCCAGCACCTCAATTCAAGAAGGATATCGACAAGTTGGAACATGTCCAGAGGAGGACGACCAAAATGGTGAAGGGTCTGGAAGGTATGCCCTATGAGGAGTGGCTTAGGGAACTGGGGATGCTTAGTCTGCAGAAGAGAAAGTTAAGTGGGGACATGATAGCCATGTTTAAGTATTTGAAGGGATGTCATGTCAAGGAGGGAGCGGGCTTGCTTTCTGCTGCTCCAGAGACTAGGACAAGGAGCAATGGATTCAAGCTGCAGGAAAGGAGATTCCACCTGAACCTCAGGAAGAACTTCCTGATTGTCAGAGCAATCCAGCAGTGGAATATGCTGCCTTGGAGTGTGGTGGAGTCTCCTTCTTTGGAAGTTTTTAGCAGAGGCTGGATGGCCATCAGTTGAGAATGCTTTGATGGGTGTTCCTGCATAGCAGGGGTTTGAACTGGATGGACCCTGTGGTCTCTTCCAACTTTATGATTCTATGACTCTTAGATACCTTCAATAATCGTAAATGAACCTCACCACAGCATTAATACAAAAGCATGTCCTGTGCCCCTGCCCCCATTCCATACCAACAGAAATAGAAAAGTAGAACCAGACAACCCCCTCTACTCTCACCTCAGATTTCATCCCCAAGGGATCTTGGAATTCAGGCTCAGAATGGATGTAGCACACCCTTCTGAACTGACACTGTCCTGATGTTCTCCATAGTGGTTTATGAAAAGAAGATGAGGCTTCGCTTTCATATCAGGAACATGGTTTTAATTTTCCCTTTAGATCCATAAAACAGGGTGGAGGTGGAGGAGAGAGACAAGGAAAGGAGATTTATGATCTCCACATCTCCTCCACGTAGTTCATGCAGAGCCTTGATCAGGTGTCAGTCATGTGGTAACTCTCAGGGAATGTCAAGCCCTGATCAAAAGCAATGCTTGGGCTTCTCCTCCCCATTCACCACGCTTAAGCTCACAATGTGATCCACAAATGGACACATTAACCTCTCCAGTTCAAACTGGAAATTCATTTCGGGATTTCACTGTCTGAAGCCTGTGAAATAACCTTCCTCTACTTGCTTCTGTGTGCCAGACTTGAATCTCTCCCTCTTTGATGTGTCTCACCCTTCCTTCCTGGACTCAGGAGACTTAAATTAGCAAGCTACTTATTCAAAAGAGAAGGAGTATGGCACACTTTGGTATTAGGTTAAGAAGAAGGGACAGCCTCATTTTCCTTTCCCGCTGGAACCCACCAATTCCATGTGGAGTATGTGTTCTCTATGGTGAACTGAAGTAGGAGAGAAGTCATTCCAAGTGGCCTATGAGAAAACCTACAGTGGAGTGACCAACTGTTGGAAGCTAAACTCCCAAGAAGAACTTGGAGAACCATACCCCCCACTAAACAAGCAAGCAAGCAAGCAAGCAAGCAAGCAAACAAACAAACAAAATCATATTTGTCCCCAAGGCCCTCTACAAGGTGCATGAGAATTTTGACTTTTCTTAGGTCATACCCAGCCTAGGAGAAATTTTTACACCAGGAAATTATCTTGAAGTCACTTCTTGTTCACTCTGCCCCCACTTTTTTTTTATAAATCTCTCCTAGACTTATAATGGCCACATTCTAGTCTACTTCTAGTCCTCCTTGCCAAAAACGCAGGGAGTTCTTGTCAAAGGGATAGTTCCATCATCCTACCACCCACCTGCATTCTGAAGCACCACTTTCTACAGAATTTCTACAGAAAGCGGTACCATGTGATAATCAAGTACACTGGCTCTTGGCCACATTGATTCATTATTCCCTCTGATTTTGTATGCTTCTCTGTGCTATTTCATGATTCCTTCTATTGGCTTAACACAGAGGTAGAAATTATATGGCTTCTGGGCTTCAAGAAGTACCAAAATAGTATTGTGGCCCTCTCAGCCTACCAAAGAAACATCCCCCAAAAGAAATACTTCTGGGGTTCCTTCACCTCAAACTGAGAGAAAAGAATATGGGTTCTTACTGTGATACCTTCATTTTCAGCACATTCTTATATCAGTTGCTTTTCCCTCTTGCTGCATGAGGATGTTTGCTCTTCACTGCTAGGAATTATTTATTTATTTACCACAATACATTCATTTTCAGCAGCGGACATCCTCATACAATGAGAAGAATATTGTGCCTATATGGGAAAAATTATCCTGTTACTTCTTTTAACCAAAATCTTAGGATTTATTTTTTTAAAAAAAGTGTAGAAAAGACTTCTGTCATTACTAATGTAGAATATCGTGTGGACCCTAGGAAAGACCTAGGCCTGGAAGCACATTGACCTTTGATCCTTGCATCATGCCCTCTCATAGTTTACTCTATAAGTCTACTCTCATTTCTTTTCTGAAATTTGTTCTGTGTTGTTGCAAGAATATGCTAGAGAATTGGCTACAATGGGCCTTCTACGTCCTAGCTTTATAGAAACAAGAAGAAAGATATTGTTCTCTGCGTATAATGGGTGTACACTATTTTTTTTAACTGAAGCTAAGTTTTCAATGACCTTCCTAGGGGTACCACTTATTCTAGAGCTCCGGCTGGACCAAGTTTGGAACAAAGTGATTATCCATTGATCCAAAAGATGAGAAGGCTCCCAGTTCAATTTAATGCATTGAAGCCAGTTGTGCAACTGTTCCTCCAGAGACTTGCATTTTGCATCTAGAGACATGCCTGGAAGCCACACTGGGGGGAAAAAAAATCTGAATTGCTAGTTTGTGTTTCCCACACATCAAGATGAACCAATAGCTTTGTGTGGTTGTGGCAGAGAAGTTAGCATTTTTTAATAATTCTCTCAGGCTTAAATCAAAGTGCAAATGAACAAATCACTTTTCTGCACAACAGGGTTTGTATAACTGGCAGCTGGTTAAATGGCCCTAAAGAGCTTTCTCAGGAGATCCCAGACTGCAAAAATTTCAGTCCCAAATGTTGAGGAATCTCCAGATTAAATCTGATCTAGTTGCTACCAAACCTAGAAAGGGAGGAGGAAAAAGGAGGATTTCACAAACTATTAATGAACTATTTCCAACTTTTAGCAGGGAAAGAATGAGAAGATCATCCATCAGACCTGATACTTTTAAAATTTGGAACAGGGTACAGGCAGACTGCAAAAGCAGAGAGAAAATAAGGTGGGGCTAAGAGGGAGGAATGTTCCATAAAAGCAGGGTGTCTTAATTGCTCTGACTATTCCACAAGTCTGGCCAGACAAGCTGACCTCCTCTGGCCTGTTGTTTTCCTTGCTATGTAACTCCTCTCCCTGTAGATCCCTTTTAACCAGAGCTTGATTGTTGCTGTTTTTATAGGCTGAATCTCCACCTAATCTCTCTTAGGTCCTAAGTGAGAATCCAAAAGGCTCACATCTAGATTTCACACTCTGTGGATTAGAAAGGGAATTGTTTGTTATATTGGTTTAAAGCTATGGATGTGCTTTAAGTCTATGTATCCCAGTGAACCCCAGCTAAATCATCGGCACGTTTGGAGTACGTACTATGCACTGTAAAGTGAGCTTCAGGTTCTCAGAAGTATACCAACCTCAAGCATCATAGAGAGCATCTTGCTGCAAATAGAATAATGCAAAGCAGGGATGGGGGATTTTTGGCCTTCCAGATATTTAGGCTTACAACTCCCATCAGACCAACCCAGCATGGGAACTGCGGTCAAAATATCTGAAGGACCAAGTGTTCCCCATTCCTCCTGTAAAGGGGTGGATAAAGCAATCAGTGTGTTCATGATCTAGGACCTTTATATCTTAAAGTGTCTTCTTATACAAGCTCACTCTTCTTATTTCATCTTTTTAAAGCATCACATTTTCCCTTAGTCTGAGAATTCAGTACCTCTCTATTGAGAAGCAGGGTTAGTGGGCTGGGAGTTGGGTCAAGGATTATGGAATGGCCAGCTTCATGAGAAGCAGTTTCCCCTTGCTTTTAATGTTATAAAAGATTTAAGTGTTCTGAAAGACATTTGGACTGTAAGAAATGATGTCACATACACATCTCCTGCGGTTTCACTTTGATTTTTGAATATAATTCTACTAGTGTTTCAATATTGTTTTAATGTTTGTTTCTTTTCCTGTATTACACATGTTGAGCACTGTGGTTTTAATTGTTAGTTGTAAGCCACATTGAGCTGTTGACAACTGCTGGACACAAGCATTTGAAATAGCAAAGAAATATTTAATGCTGGATGGAGTTATAAACAAAGTAACTCTGAGCAAATGTTCTCTGAGAATAAATCTTGGAACTGTCCATCCTCCTTGAACTCCGTTGGGCTCTGATTATTTCGTACTGCTGGAATGCCAAGAAACCTGTTCCACAAAGGTTGTAATAGTAGCGAAACATGCTGCCATGGGAGACTGCAGCCACACATCTTACAGACAACAAGAGATGACTCCTGTGCATATAAAAAGTCCAGACTTCCAAGTCAAGTCTTGATGCCTCCCTAGAAGATGTAGTTGTGGTATTTAATTCTTGTTATTCCCATCTTCCTTCTTTTGCTTATCAAAAACATGGGCCAGCATCCTGTTAGTGATTTACACAGAAGTTGTGCTATGCATGTAGAATTACTATTATTTTTTAAATGTATAACAGTCATTTCCAGCTGATGATGGTGTAAGCACAGTTGTGCATGCAGGACCTCTGCAACATGCAATAGTTCATAAACGCAGACAGAACAGTATGCGAATGGACATTGTTTCTATACATTTTCTCTGTGCTTTGCATATTGCAGTTGCACATTCAGTTTTCATCCATATGACTGGTCAATGTACATCTGTGGGCAAATAGGATCTCACTTGTGTTTTGAATAATTCTCTCTTGCACAGTAAGAAGGAAGCACATGTTCAAACATGCATGCTGTAGTCCCATGAAGGACTTGCCTTCATAAAACAGAAACTTTGCCATTGCTTCTCATGTCAAAAGACTCAGTAGGTCCACAGCAGGGAAATCCTATATAAATTAGATGGTGAGTTCTTCAAGAGTTTACCAAACAGTAGAGATTAAGATCACATGCTCCTGATTCTAGACAAGATTATATTTGTTGGAGAAGCACCTGGATGTCTCAGGCCAGTAATCCGGTAAAGAGAACCAGCTGTGGGAACTGGATAGAGAAGATAAGGAAAAGTCAAGGATGTACCTTATTCAGCCTGACTTCCCCTGCGCTTTGAAGCTTCCCCTTTTCTCAAGCTGCGCACTGTTTTTCTTACTCTGCTCCCTTGCACTATCTATATATAGAAACTCTATATGCTTTGATGGGTTTTCATAGGCCCACATGCTTCCATTCATGCTTTCCATTCTCTTAAATATTTATAAAGGTTTCAAGCGCAGAATTTTTTTTTAAAAAAAATCAGAAAGTTCTTAGATATGGAGCCAGATGGGGAAAAAGAGAGAGAAAGAAATGCTTCTGTTCTTTGCCAGGCAATCTGGCATCAATCAAAGACACTGGGAAGAGGCTATGTAAAGAGAAAGAGGAGCTGATAACCTTTTATTTCTCTGGTCATCATTCACTGTTATTAATAACTTATCACCATTGACAGGTCTGATGTCTCCCAGCTGTATTTGGGTTTATTTGGCTGTAGATAGATCACACGGGCTGTTCCTATTTCAACCACCATGCAGATGAATAAGGGACAGTCACAGTCCAGATTAAAAGGAGCATTATATATGTATTTTTTTAAAAAAAGGCCAAAGAGCTACCTGTATGGAAAATTGGACAAGATATATGAGTGCTTCGTATCTGTTAACGCTTGGAAGCACATCTTCCAAACAGCCAAGTTTTTCTCAAGGAGCTTTTGTGTGGGTGAGGGAATCTCACGCAATTCTTCCACAACGCTGCTGATCTAATTCCTGGTGTAGAGTTTTTTGTATAAACATTAGTTTATGGTTTGTTTGATTTCATTGATAAAGAGATCCTGCATTAAAAGAGTTGCATGAAGCACACATGCTGAGGTGCTTTCGGTTTTGCACGATCTGTAATTCCAATTGGGCCCAAATTTACAAGTCGTATCTCTGTAGCTAAATATTTTGAGGTCAGGAAATAAACAATTCTAGAATAAGAGTCATGCTTAGAAAGGGAAAAAAGTGGACGCAGGATTCTAGTATCAGAATATATCCAATAAACTTAGTGTTTTTCAATTTATTTTGTATGGTTCTTAATTCTCTACTTGGGTTTTGGATATTTTGCAGATTAGTCTAAGTTTCTATAGAAAATAACATTGGTGTCTCCCTCAGCAGAATATATCCCTTTGCAAAGTTGTCCAGGATTCCTAACAGATTAATCATAAATTGTAATTCTGATTTATTTGGCCCATAACAGGTTCTAAGTGTGATTTCCTTTCCAACCAACTTACTAGAAACAAAGGTATGACTGTGAAAATGCCTTCAAGTTGCCTGTCTAGTTACGGCAACCAAATGAATTTCATACCTGCCATTTATATCTCTATTTATACCTAAAGCTCACTCAGCTCTTCACTGCAAAATTTCCCAAGCCTCAGTAACAACGGATGTCTGTTTCCAGTGGGAGAAGACATTTCTATTTTGGCAGGCTTGTTCTTGCTTTGCTTTTGTTTTGTTGTTATATTTACAACCTGTGTCTCTGCACTGTTACTGCTTTTGCAAGTGTGGTTGCTGCTGCTGTTGTTGTTTGCCTTCCACTCACTTCTGAGTTATGGGGACCCTAAGGGGAACCTATCATGGGATTTTCCTGGCAAGATTTGTTCAGAGAGGGTCTGCCAGTCCTTTCTCTCACACTTAGAGATAGTGACATGCCCAAGGTCACCCAATGGGTTTTTATGACTGAACAGGTATTTGAACCCTGGTTTCCCAGTGCCCAAGTTCAACACTCAACCCACTACACTACATTGACTCTTACATATGTAATTTTATTGCCTTTTGAAATATGATCTTTGGGTTTTGTATGGTACTGCAGGTATTTTGAGTTCCTCTAAGGCCCTTTCCACAGCTTACCTGCATCCAGTCTAGTCGCGTGGGGATCATGCAAGCAGCCTCTTCCACGAGGCTCTTGCGTCCCCTTTGCTCCATCTTTGCAGTAGTTGCCTGCTGGCCAGCAGGCACCAAGAAGGCTCCACCTCTTCCTTCTGCAGCACAGCCGGGTATTTTCCCAGGCTGCGCTGGAGGAGGAAGCACGAGGGCTGTGGTTCCGAAGGCTCTGCATGCATGGTAAGTGTGTGTGGGGTCCCGGAGCGATGCAAGATTGTGCACCATTTTTGGCTAAAAGCAAAAAATGATATAGTGTGTGATTGGTGCCTGCTAGCCCCAGCAGCATCGCGCGATTGCAAGGACGTTGTCTGCAATGCTCCTCGCAATCGCACGATGCTCTGGAGGCCCTTTTGCATGAGAAATGGCATACGAAAAGGGCCTAAGTTTGCATAGGTACTGGGATGGTGAGATGTACATTTTAAAATAAATATATAAATAAAACCACACTATGAGTTTTGCTTTCCTTTTCTGACTTTGCTTCTGTCCATGATCTTTGCACTTTCTACTCTGCCACCCAATGGTTGCAGATGTTCAAATAATCCTTCAGTCCTAGTAGATACCAGAGGTTTGGGACTTTAACTCCCCAGATATCTAACCTCTGAGTCCCACCTATGGCACCCCTTTTATGAAATTCCCTCCCCTTGGAGGTCCAATTGGTACCAGCATTGGTTACATTTTGTTGCCAGATCATGACGTGACTTTTCGTTAAAACCTTTTGAGGCTACTTTATTTTTAAGCATGCACATGGTTTTAACCTTTTAAATTTCTTTTAACTTGATTTAATTGTTCAATTTTTTTGTCTTTGAATTATTTATTGATTCTAATTTGGAATTTTTTAAATTGTTTATATGGTTTCATTTGTTTGCTACCCTGAAGTTTCATGATAAAAGAGTGGGGTAAACATACTTTGACAAATAAATAACCATTGGCCATGCTGACTGGGGTTGGTGGGAGTTTAAATATAAAAAAATCTGGAGGACCAAAGGCCCCCCACTGCTACTATACATATTTTCCTCCAAGTACCTCCCTTTGGGATTTATACTAATATGCACCTCAAGGGACTTTACCTCTTCACTGATTCTTCCTCTTCTTGAAACTGAATAGGGTTGGGGAAGACTCAAATTTTGTATCTCAACTCACATATACAGTTCATTAGGTGACCATGATGCTGTTTCCATTTCTTGGCCTTACCTACTGAAGGTCTTGTTGTGACAACAAGATGGGACAGGGAAGGGATAACCCATTACAATCATCATCATTTAAACCCCACTGTTTTCTCCAAAGCAAGTAGTACTCTGAAAGAAAGATGAGGTAAACACGAAATGAATAAATATGTATTTGTTTGGATCTATTTCTAAACCAGCCTCTTCCATAAAGCTTCTCTTCTCCACCAGAAGCAAATCCTATGTACAATATTCACTGACTTGGTATATTCATCCTTTGTTACCATTGCCTCTCCCACCCTTAGATTTGCTTATTGTCTCTGTTGCCAGTCCTTTATTCTCTGTATTGGTGACCTGTGGTCACCCCAACTGTGGGAAGGTCCCAGGCTGCACTGCGGAAGGAAGAGACGGGGCTCTTGCGCGAGCAGGCAGCTTGTGTGGAGCTGAAGGACCCCAGACGTGAAAGCCTCTTGCCAGAGGCTGCTCGCATGATCCCCGCACCCCAGTGCCAGAAGTAGGTAAGGTGTGGAAAGGGCTTTAGATGACTAATATGTTGGAGTGGTGGGAAAATTGGTTGGCGGCCACACGGCCTATTGCCAAAGACCACCTGTAGCTTAGTAGTTGAACACTTAGCTTAAATCTCTAGTTAATCCTCTTCCCCATCCCCAAAAAGGCACAGACAATCTTCTAAACCAAAGGTAACATGTAGGGATGCTAATGGCACATAGCTTTGAAAAGTTACATTTCAACACTACAGAGTATCCATTCAGGCTGGGGGATGCTGGGAGTTGTTATTCAACAAAGTAACTTTCTGAACTCTGGGTAGAGAGTTACTTATGAAGTGCTGGCAGTGTTTTATTCTTGGGGCAGGAACATCTTTGCTTCTAATTCTTAAGAGATGTATAAAGTAACCAGAATCTGTTCTCCTAACCTACATTGTTTTGCTGCCATTTAGAACTGAACCACATGTGATGCTAGATGTGCCACTCACCTGGGTGGGGGGGTTGTTTGTTTAACAGAAAGTGCAGGAGACTCCCATTTTTATTTGGAACAGAAGTCATGGGGAGAAGTGGTTTTACACTTTCCTCCCTAGCCACAATTCCACACGCTGCAATTAACAATAAGGGAAGAGAATCCATCAGTACTAATGGGACTATTTTTTCCTAATACTGACTTCAGCACAGCAGGGATTCTCCCAGCAAGCTGTGGTCTCAATTAAAAAAAAGCAACACAGTTTCCACATGCTTACTATTGAATAGAGAAAACAGCCTAATGAGACTTGCACTTACACATTTAGTACCGTGACTACCTGCTTTCGCTTGAATATCTCAGATGCAGATTTTTGAATACTTCCATCTTGCCTTCATGCACTGAAATATTTCCCATGCCAGACTGCGAAATACTGTTCCTGGGACTTGTTCACGCTGCAGAATTATAGTGTTTTTATTCTATCTTAATTGCACAAGTTCCATCCTATGGAATCCTGGAATTTGCAGTTTAGGGACGAGTATTTAAAATTCTTAGCCAGAACGTTCCAGTGCCGCAAAAGGCTATAAACCCCCAGATTCTGTGGGGTAAAACCATAGTAATTGAAGTAGAATATAATGCTATATCTATGTAATGTAAATGGACCCCTGGTCTAAATCCCACACAAAACATCACTGCAATTTTCCTCGGCCATTTCCACACTAGCCTGTTATAGTGCTATTGTTCCACTTTCAACATCCTATGGAATCCTGAGATTTGCAGTTTAGGGAGGGTCCTTTGGGGCCCTCCCAAAACTGCAAACCCCAGGATTCCATAGGATGTTGAAAGTGGAATAATAGCACTATAGCAGGCTAGTGTGGAAATGACCTCTGTGAGGTTTTATCTTCCTCTGCTAATACTTTTCTATGCTTCTGTTTGCCTCCCTCTCATGAGCAAACAGCTGCACTACCATGGGGCGATGTCAAAACAACAGGAGACAAAACTGGTAAAATAAAACATCCTCCCCCCCCCATACTGAGATTCAATTTTAGAACTTAAAAAACATTTTTCTTCCCAGCATTCTTGCATTAAAAAAAAAGATGAAAAGAGTTGCTCTCTTAATATGCTGAGAACTGCATTCTGCTGAAGAAGCCGCTGAATTCTCAGGCCCGGCCATGTCTCCTGGCACGTTCTCTTGTGAGTCTTTGGTTTCCTGAGTCAGAACTGTGAAGCAGGCTTCTGAAGACAGCGCGTGGGTGGTTGGCAAAGCTGCTTTTACGCACTTGGGAGGAGGAGGTGTAACACGACAGCCTCTTGTGTCTGCGGTGCTGTTTTAGGTAACTCAGCAGACTTCAGGGCCCGCTTTCGTATTTATGCTCATTTATTATTACAGTATTTCTACATTGTCTCGGCAAGGCCTAGCCTGCGGCAGTTTACATCAAGATAAAACAATCACACAATAGTCAAAAGACAGAGATGTCTAAGCAAAATAACAAGGAAAAGACACTTGGGTTAAAAACAACTCAGATAAAGACACTTCGGTAAAAACAACACCGCCCCAGTCCTAACAAGAATCATGCAACTACTCCGCTACAACACCTCCACCAATTGTCAGTGTGTTTCTGGGTGTAATTCAAAGCTCTGGCTATACACTATAAAGACCAAAACTTATCTTCCTACTCTCTTGTATTCCACTCTCCCTACTCTCTACATTCCACTTTAACTGCCAAGGCAACATCCTGGGGAATTCTGGAGTTTATAGTTTATTAAAGCCCAGGAGCTCTTTGGCTGAGAATTTTAAATGCGCCTCCATAAACTGCAGATCCCAGGATTCCACAATTAAAGAGGAATACAGCACTATAACACTGTGGTGTGATAAGATTCTTAGATGGCTTGTTACCCTGTATGTTGGGGGTCCCAGGAGGGCACCCAAATAACCAAATAAAAGCACAAGATGGGGAAATTAAGCTCAAGAACTCTCTTAAGCTAACGAGAGGCAGGGTGACTTTAGCTAGGATCTTTTACCCTATGTATACAGCGTCGGGTCAGAGAGCGGCTAGACAAGGTTTTAAAGTAACAAATAATATTTTATTGAAGACAAGCAACACGAAAGACAAGACGTACACTAACTAGCTGAGAAATAGAAATGGAGAGCTTAGGGAATGGGTGATACGACACCTGGTCTCGTAGTCCTGGAGAGAAAATGAGGTTGCAGGGATGGGTACTCAGCACGGTTCACTGAGGGGAGTTCACCGGACAAACCAACAGCAAGGCAGGATGGAAGTCCAAAGTGTTCCGAGGTAGTCCCGAAAGTGGGGACTTTTTATAGGGTGGAGTTTACCTACAGGCTATGCCATGCTCGGTGAGAACAAAGGAAATTTGGAGCTGGACAAAGGAGTTGGAAAAGGTCAAATTTTGCATGATGAGCTTAGCGCTGGATGACAATAGTATGGTCAGTATACTGATGGCCCAACATAAAGGAATGACTCGGTTCTTGGCCGTGCATCTTTGTAAAGATTCGTGCCAAGCAACGCCGGTTTGCAAGAAGGTTTTTCCCTAAAGTATCGGAGAGGCTTAAGTTGCCTGCCTGAATGGAGTTTGGAATGTACAAACATTAATACATGCTTGTCCGGTGGACCTCTGCAAACACGTGGAGTAGGGTGGCAGAGAAAGGTCAAGCAAAGGCCAAATTATTTGATATAAAAAGGATATCTAGTGCTCTCACCAGACATATCATAGCCGTAGTAACAGGCTTACCTCCAGACTATCTGACAGTTTAAGGAGGGGCATTTAGATTTCTCAGCCAAAGAGCTCTTGGGCTTTACTAAACTATAAACTCCAGAATTCCCCAGGATGTTGCCTTGGCAGTTAAAGTGGAATATAGTGCTACAAGAGAGTAGGGAAATAAGTTTTGATCTTTATAGTGTATAGCCAGAGCTTTGAATCTTCTTGTATGAGACCACCTGGGTCCTCAGATCCTCAGGAGAGGCACTTCTTTCAGTCCTACCACCTTCAAAGGCAAGACTGATGGAGACACAAAACAGAGACTCCTTGGTTCCTGCCCCAAGGACTAGAACTCCCTTCCCAAGCAGGCTACAATGGCTTAAAAAAAAAAGCGGAGTCCAACAGACTTTTCCAACAGCCCTCAGTTTTGTTGGTAGTATCCCATCCAAGTACTAACCAGGACTGCCCCTGCTTAGCTTCCAATATCAGACATGATCTACTGCCTTTAAGAATGCAGGCCTAGTACATTCATTTGTTATTGCCTTCAAGTAATTTCTGAATTATGGTGACCCTATAGCAAATCTATCTCAGGGTTTTCTGGAGCTGAGAGCCTCTGACATGTCCAAGGTCACCCAGTGGGATCTCTATGGCCAAGTGGGAAATCAAACCCTCGTCTCCAAGGTTGTAGTCCATAGCTCAAACCAATATACTATGCTGGCACTCAGGAAGCTCATTAGGGGGGCTCTAATCCCTCCTTTCTCTTTGGGGAGGGAAAAATGATGACAAAATTAATTCATTTTGGAGGACAGAAGTATCTTAATCGATGATTCCATCAGATCAATTACAAATGATCGAAATTGTCTCCCAGGTTTACATGGAGTAATTATGTTTATGCTTTCTACTGCAGCTGATGTAATATCTGGGATGATGAATAGTACCCAAGATGACTGGAGATTGGGGTGGAAAACTTGAAGCCCTCCAGATGCTTTTGGTCTGCAATCCCCACATTTCTCCTCATTAGCTTTGTTAGTCAGGGGTGATGAGAGTTGCAGTTCATTAACTTCTGGAAAGCTGCAAGTGTCTCACCTGACCTTTTGTTCCATTTTAGAAGTTTCATATCTGGCCTTCTTCACTA
The DNA here is from genome assembly GCA_948474755.1 of Ctenosaura bakeri. Lineage (NCBI taxonomy): Eukaryota > Metazoa > Chordata > Lepidosauria > Squamata > Iguanidae > Ctenosaura > Ctenosaura bakeri. Next base: position 17,991 of record CAOLHI010007185.1, read on the forward strand.
CTGACAGAACCCTGAAAACCTGACCTGGTTATCACCCAATTTTCAAGAAGAAACCATCACTTGGGTTTTTTTTTTTTTTTTAACCGACGAGCACTTCTGAGAATCTGACTCATAATAATCAAAAACAATTGTAAAGCTACATAAAAAATGGATGTCTTAGCAGGAGTTCGGCGAGTTAGTTTGATTCTTTTGAACTGAAGAAAAACGCACCTATCAGAAAACTGGTTTTCCAGTTTAAAGGCACATGCTGGTTTTTAAAAATCTTCCTACATGCTACATTCTGCAAAACTTCCATAGACGGTTTGGAATCACATTTTGAGACAGCATTGTCACACTGAGGGTTATAATCATATTTGCCTAGGTTAAGCTCAACAACCTACTTGCAGAACTATGGTCACACCTTAAACCTCAGAAAATTTGCACATAGACAATTACAGATGTACCTCAGTTAATGAAGTCAATGTGCTCCTGGACACTGCTTCTTAAACTGGATATTTGATATAGAAATAACATGGAAAGAATAGTGATAGGTTTCTATATCACAAAAAAAGAGCAGTTTAACTTGTTTCAGCAAACTTTTTGTCCAAAAACTGAGAATATATGCATGTGAAATGAAACAACCAGCTCAGGTAAGCCTTGAATAAATAAACAAAAACATATTGAACTTTCTAGAGACCACTTGAAAGTTGCTTCCAAACTGTGGGATGATTTCTTTTCTTTCATCAGTCTCATTTTAAATTTCTTATGAAAGTTTTTTCTAAAATGTACCCAAGGATTTGGTTTTTATTT
>CAOLHI010007186.1:0-18207 GCA_948474755.1 Ctenosaura bakeri
CAAGCAAAATTTAAATATTCAGTTGATTTCTTTTTTAAACATGGTCCATTTACTATAGGGAGAGCCAGAGTGGTGTAGTAGTATGAGTATTGGACTGCAATCATGGAGATCGATGTTGGATTTCTAACTCGACCATGGAAACTCACTTAGTGACCTTGGGCAAGTCACGCAGTCTCAGCCCCAAAAAACAAATCGATACATTAAGAGTTTCAATAAGTTGGAAACCTCTTAATATATTAGAGTCTCAGTAAGTCAGAAACAACTTGAAGGCACACAACAACAACTCATTGTGGGAAAAGACTTTCTCAAACACCCTCAAATTCAGATCGTTAGGGGAGTGACCATGTTTTAGAAAATGGTCAACCAATGGGGCACCTGATCTTCTGTTCCTGATAATACTATATGGATTTTTATGGGTATGGATGTTTTTTCTATATATAATTTAAGGCACAGATATCTAGCAGTATAAGCCGTATAAGCGGTATAAGGTACATATAAGGGGTATATATAAGGTATATATATAGGCGGTATAAGGTATAATGCTACAACTTTGAATCTTGACATGACTTCAAACATAAAAAAAACCATCTTAAGCTATCAAAAGCTTCTCTATATCCAAGAATAGAAGATCCCAAGCTGGAGATAAATTTTTGTATAGCATTCAAGCGATTTATAGAAATCAAACGGCTCAAATAATTGTGAATGGAGAGAAAACTGAGAGAATATAAATTCTCAGAGGGAGAAGACAAGGATGTCCTCTTTCCCCTTTATTATTTATATTAGCTATTGAAATTTTGATTAAGTGTATACAATTGGACAATTTAATACAAGGAGCTAAGGTAAGAGAATGTGAACTCAAAATACGTGCCTTCTCAGATAACGTTGTAGTCATATTAGAAGATCCAGTGAGAGGAATTAAAAACTTAAAGTAGGTATTAGAGAGATCTGAAGAAGTTTCTGGGTTGAAAGTAAATGCAGAAAAACTACATATGCTACAAATGCTACAAGTTGAAAATTGTTTCAGGGTTTCTGTTTTTTCATTATGATTTACAATCTCTTGTATGGTAACTAGAGGAATGGGGCCATCCGCCTTTCCTCTTCCTTCAGTGGCAAGGAGGGTGCAGACAGTGGCGCTATGTTCACCAGGCATACGGAGCATGGGAAGCAGCCAATTATCTTAGAAAATCCCACAAAAAAGGACAATTGTATACATCTGTTGAGAATTTTTTTGGGAACAGAGTCCATTTTAGAGATATTCTCTTATATTGCCAGGCAAGTCCATGGCATGAGAGTTGGCTATAGCCAAAATGGTGGCCTAGAACTGGTTGCTTCTCAGCAATGGGAAGGGCATCATGGTGTGTCTTCAGGGTATCCTAAGATGGTAGTGATCACCACCTGTCTTTAGTGATCATTAGCCGGATTGATCAGACATGATGTCCAACCTCAGTCTGAGCAGCCAGCCAACAAGCAGCTGCTAAGGGCCAGGGAGCAGGCAACAGTTCCATGTATAGAAATGTTTCGAAAAACATGCTATTTTGTAAGTTGTTCGCCGCCTCGATCCATATGGAGAGGCGGGATACAAATAAATAATAATAAAAAAAATGTGATTCCTTATTTTAATCTAGTAGGAAAACAGACTTGAAACAAATGTGAAGCACAGCATGATTCCCAGCAATATCCATAAATCAAAGCACAGTCAATACAATTCTAAGTCAGAGGTCAGAGACATAGCAGGAGAAACAGTCTGTTAATCACTGACAAGTTCTGAAGGGGAATGGCTGAGCTTTTATAGGTTCACAGCTCAATATAACTGGTACCTAATTAACTGCTGTCTGTTATAAATTTGTTGAGATCTGCATATGCTTTCCTTCTGATGTCTACACTCGACAAAGGAGGGTATAGATGAATTATTTTCTGTATCAGAAGGGGCAAGGATCTCTTCTGGAGCTGGCATTGCCCCCTGTTCTGTGTCTGGGGTGGGTGAAACTGTCCCCCTGTTTCAGTCTCTGAGTCAGAGTCTATGTTTAGGTCCTGAAAGCAGGGCATGACAAGACATCATTGAAAACCTAGAAGATATAATGGTGGCAACAGCAGACCATCCTCTATTATGGAACTTAGCAGACCATGCTTCTACCGCTGATCCTGCATCTTCTGAGCCTGGCACCATCAGCATCATTAGCACCACTGACCTAATTAGCACTACTAGTCAAGTGGTAACAGCTCCTTGTAAGACAAGACAGTTCCGAGATAGAGGACAGAAAGAGAACTGAAAGAGTCTAGAATTCACCCATGTTTCATTTTGAAGGGATCTAGTCAGAGACTTTAGATGTTATCATGTGTCCTGGAATTGTCTTGAAAACCTCTAGGTTAAGGGTGAGTAGGAGCAGGTATTTAGGACCCACTGTCAGCAAGCACCATTTACTGGGAACATGGAGGGAGGGATCTCAATCTCTGGACTGCCTCCCTTCCCAGATTACAGGGCCATGATCTCCTCTCTCTCTCTGTCTTGTTTCTGCTGTGTTTGACCTCTGTGCATATGCTGCTTTTCCATGGGTACCTCCAATGGTGCTAGAACAGGGGAGGAGAACCTTGGGAGAGGGTTTGTACCCTGGAACCCTATGGCACCTAAATACCCTAAAGGTACTAGATCCTGTCTGATCTTGGAAGTTAAGCAGGATCAGCTGTGATTACTACTTGTACTATAGTACAACAAAATAAATATGATTTGATAGGCATCACTGAGACCTGGTGGGATGAGTCTCAAGATTGGAATATAGGAATAGAGGGGTATAGCCTATTTTGTAAAAATAGACCAAACAAGAAAGGAGGAGGAGTAGCCTTGTATGTCAAGGATGTTTTCACCTGTGAAGAGATCCAGGACTTAAACCCAGAAAGCCAGGTCAAGAGCATTTGGGTAAGAATTAAGGCAGTGAGAAACAATAGGAATATTCTGGTGGGGGTTTACTACAGACCTCCAACCCAGGCTGAGGACTTTGATGACGCCTTCCTCGACCAAATGACTGCACATTTAAAGAGGAGAGATACAGTAATAATAGGTGATTTCAATTACCCGGATATATGCTGGCAGACAAACTCTGCCAAGACAGCAAGGTCCAGCAAGTTTCTTGCTTGTCTTGCAGACAACTTCATGGTCCAGAAGGTGGAAGAGGCCACAAGGGGACCAAATATTCTAGATCTGATCCTGACCAACAGTGATGACCTTATTAATGAGGTAGAAGTGGTTGGATCTTTAGTGGGGAGTGACCATGCCCTACTGGAATTTGGCATTCAGTGGGAAGGAGAAGATAAGTGTAGCCAGACACTCATCTTAGATTTTAAAAAAAGCAGACTTCTGTAAACTTAGGGAACTGCTGGCTGGAATTCCGTGGTCAAGAACAGTGAAAGGGAAAGGAGTTCAGGAGGCATGGGAGTTCCTTAAAAGGGAGATACTGAAGGCACAGTCTAAAACTGTGCCAATAAGGAGGAAAAATGGAAGGCATCTGAAGAAACCAGAATGGTTGACTAAAGAACTCTCAGCTGAGCTAAGTGTTAAGAGAAACATGTATAGGAAATGGAAGAGGGGGAAACCACCAAAGAAGAATTTAAGGAAGTAGCCAGGAGATGTAGGGAGGAGGTCAGAAAGGCTAAAGCACAGAACAAACTTAGGCTGGCCAGAGACATTAAAAACAATAAAAAGGTTTTTTTAAAATATGTCTGCAGCAAAAGGAAAAAGAAGGAGACGATAGGGTCGCTGTGCAGAGAAGATGGCGAATTACTCACAGGGGGAAGAGAAAAGGCAGAACTACTTAACACCTTCTTTGCTTCAGTTTTTTCCCAGAAGGATACAAGCACTCAACCTGGCGGTTGGGGAGCAGGTGAGGAAGCAGGGGAAATGAGGCACATAATAGGTAGAGAGGTGGTACAGGAATACCTGGCCACACTGGATGAATTCAAGTCTCCAGGGCCAGATGAATTGCATCCTAGTATATCAAAAGAGCTGGCAGAGGTCATTTCGGAACCGCTTGCTATAATCTTTGAGAAATCTTGGAGGACAGGAGAAGTTCCAGCAGACTGGAAGAGAGCAAATGTTGTCCCCATCTTCAAGAAGGGAAAAAAAGAGAACCCAAATAATTATCGCCCAGTCAGCCTGACATCAGTGCCCGGAAAGATCCTGGAGCAGATCATTAAGCAGTCAGTTTCTAATCATTTAGAAAGCAACGCAGTAATAATGAGAAGTCAACATGGATTTCTCAAAAATAAGTCATGCCAGACTAATCTAACTTTTTATGATAGAGTTACTAGCTTGATAAGATGGAGGGAATGCTGTGGATGTAGCATATCTTGATTTCAGTAAGGCCTTTGACAAAGTTCCCCACAACATTCTTGCAACGAAGCTAGTAAAATGTGGGCTAGACAGGGCTACTGTTAGTTGGATTTGTAATTGGTTGACCGACCGAACCCAAAGAGTGATCATGAATGGCTGCTTTTCATCCTGGAGAGAAGTGACTAGCGGGGTGCCACAGGGTTCTGTCCTGGGCCCAGTGCTATTCAACATCTTCATCAATGACTTGGATGAAGGAATAGAGGACATGCTCATCAAATTTGCAGATGACACCAGATTGGGAGGGGTTGCTAATACGCCAGAGGACAGGATCAAAATTCAAAATGACCTGGATAGATTGGAGAGCTGGTCCGAGGCGAACAAAATGAAATTCAACAGAGAGAAGTGTAAGGTCCTACACTTAGGTAGAAAAAATGGAATACAGAAATATAGGATGGGGGACACGTGGCTGGATAGCAGTACGTGTGAAAGGGATCTAGGAGTCTTCATAGACCACAAGCTGAACATGAGTCAGCAGTGTGATGTGGCAGCCAAGAAAGCCAATGCAATTCTCGGCTGCATCAATAGGAGTATGGTGTCTAGATCAAGGGAGGTATTGGTACCACTCTACTCTGCCAGTTCTGGGCACCCCAATTCAAGAAGGATATTGACAAGGTGGAGTAAGTCCAGAGGAGGACGACCAAAATGGTGAGAGGCCTGGAAGTCATGCCCTATGAGGACAGAGTTATAGAGCTGGGTATGATTAATCTGCAGAAGAGAAGGTTAAGAGGGGACATGATAGCCATGTTTAAATATTTGAAGGCATGCCATGTAGAGGAAGGAGAGGGCTTGTTTTTTGCTGCTCCAGAGACCAGGACAAGGAGCAATGGATTTAAGCTGCAGGAAAGGAGATTCCACCTGAACCTCAGGAAGAACTTCCTGACAGTCAGGGCTGTCCGGCAGTGGAATGTGCTGCCTCGGAGTGTAGTGGAGTCTCCTTCCTTGGAGCTTTTTAAGCAGAAGCTTGATGGTCATCTATTGGGAGTGCTTTGAAGGTGTTCCTGCATGGCAGGGGGCTGGACTGGATGACCTGTGTGGTCTCTTCTAACTCTACATTTCTATGATTCTATGATTCTATTTCTGCACTAGACCGTTACAGCACTATGATTCCACTTTCAACACTCTATGGATTCCTGGGGTTTGCAGTGTATAGAGCGGCCTTTGAGGCCCCTCCCTAAACTGCAAACCCCAGGATTCCATAGGATATTGAAAGTGGAATCATAGCACTATAACAGTCTAATGCGGAAATGGCCTTGGATGGGAGAAAGTGTATACCATGTGCTGTAAGTTATATTTCAATGTAAGGAACTGGCAAAACCACCTCTAGGTAGAAAACTGTAATAATTGAGTTGCCACAATTCAGTGGACAATTTGAAGGCACTTGAAAACAAACCCACACCCTCTGGTGACCACATGACTGCCAAAAATGAAAACAGAACAAAACAAAACTAGATATGACCAGTTTTGAAAATGGGTTTTTTAAAAAATGTTAAACAGTGCTGAGGGTCTGTGACTAAGTTAAAAGCTAAATCACCACTCCAAGAGACTTCCAAGAAAGAGAATCATCATTTCATCTCTCCCTGCAGTTGAAGGACACAGCCCAGGAAGGGAGAGAAAAATAGCAGTGGTGAACAACTGGTTCTGCAGATGGTATTGTCAGGAATAGTTTGGCTTCTTGGACTATGGTCTGCAGTTTAATGAGGATGGACCTCTGGTGGATAAAAGAGAAGTTAAAAATTACAGACCAATCTCTCTGTTGAATATAGATTACAAAATACTGGCGGCAGTATTGACAAAACGTTTGAGACAGATGTTACGAGATAAGATTCATGAAGGTCAAACAGGCTTTCTTCCAGGCAGATATATGAAGAACAATATAAGAACATTTCTGGATATGATTGAATATTATGATAAAAACCCAGGGAAGAAGATAGCTTTTATTTTACTGGATGCAGAAAAAGCCTTTGATAACGTCCTGGGAATTTTTGTCTTGAGTTTTAGAAGAAGATGACCTGGGAGAAGTCTTTTGTAAATGGATTGAAATAATTTACCAGGACCAATCAGCGAAGATAATTATAAATGGAGATACACCGTCAAGTTTCATAATAAATAAGGGGGTATGGCAAGGGTGCCCCTTATCTCCATTATTATTCATAGCTGTATTGGAAACATTGCTGATTGCAATAAATCAAGAATCTCAGATACAAGGTTTGAAAATTAATAATAAAGAAATAAAATACAAAGCACTTGCTGATGATGTAATCATATTTTTGCAGGAACCCCAAGAATCAATCCAGCCATTGATGGACATGTTACAAAAATATGGACAAATGGCAGGAGATAAGATAAATAGAGAAAAGACAATGATGATGACATTAAAGATGACAAACAACAACAACAACAACAACAACAACAAGATGACCTGGAGAGAAGATCGGGATGCCAATTTACTAAGAAAGTAAAATACTTAGGTATTATGATAACTACCAAAAATGAAGAATTATTTGACAACAATTATTTGAAGACATGGAAGGAGATTAAAAGTGAAATGGGAAGATGGAAGAATTTAAATCTGTCTCTCCTGGGAAGGATAAATCCTTTTAAAATGTCCCTACTACCAAAGCTTACTTTTCTCTTCCAGAATTTACCAGTAATAGGAAGAGAAAAGATTTTTTAAGAATAGGGAAAAGAATTACAAAAATTTATTTGGCAGGGAAAAAAACCATGAATAAGATTTAAAATATTACAAGATGCAAAAGAAAGAGGAGGTTTTAATGTACCATCACTAAAAACCTATTATCAAACATGTTGGATACAAGTAGAAAATACACCAATTAAAGAATTGGAAGGAATAAATAATAGGTCTGGATGCTATGAATATCTAAGCTATCACAGAATAACAGTGAATAAAGAGTTTAATAATAATCGCTTTTGGAAGACACTATTGAAAGTTTCGCTAAAAATAATGCATAAATTTTATAGAAGACTTCCAATGCGGACCTCACCTCAAGAAGCATATAAAATTGCTTTAACAAGACAAGGCAACCTGCTAACCTATCAAGAGTTATTGAAATGGGAAGGACACAAACCAAGAATGTGTACAGAAGAAAAATTAAAAGCTGCAGGGCATGAATTTAAATGGAGACAACTTAAAGAGAGATTTAAAATGGATCAAAAATTATATGGATTTGAGAGAAAAGAAAGTGAACTAGATTTATTGATGGGGGGGACCAGAAGAAAAGAATTTCTAAATTTTATAAATTATTATTACAAAGAGAAATGGAATCAGAGGTTGTTAAAGATATAATGGTTGGACATTCAATTGAATTGGATACATGGGTGAGGGCACATGAGTGAGGTATAAAATTTACATCAAGCTTAAATTTAAGAGAAAACGTTTATAAGATGTTACATAGATGGTGTATGATACCAGAAAGACTGCAAAAAATGACTAAAAATGGAAATTGCAAGATGTTGGAAATGTGATGAACAGGTGGGGACATTTTATCATATGTGGTGGTCTTGTAAGAGAGCAAGGAAATTCTGGAAGGAAATACATGATGAAATTCAAAGAATTTATAATGTAAATGTTGAAATGAAGGCAGAATTTTATCTGTTAAATACGCTTGGGTAACAAAGAGAAATAAGATGTCATCAGAAGACACTGTTATATCTGATAAGTGCTGCAAGGCTGATATATGCGCAATATTGGAAAGAAAGGAAATATGTTGATACAGAAAAATGGAAATTAAAAGTCCTAGATATGGTAGAGACAGAAAAGTTAACATTTTCTTTGAGAAATAAACCTATCCAGAACTTTGAAAGGGAATGGAGAGAAGTTTTGGATTGGAGAAAGATATAATTTTTTTTTTGTCTCTGTCTGAAATATTTAATGCTTGAATGGATCTGCACAGTGTGGGCAAACAGACTGAAGGTTAAACAAACCATCTCCAGCTATCCCTGCAAGATGGTTAGTTGAACATTCTCTTTTTTTTATTATATTTTAAAAACAACAAAAAAAGATAATATAAAATCGTTTTTCTCAGTTATCTCAACATCGAGAGTATTTCACATCATTAAAAAGAAAAAGAAGAAAACGCAAATATACATTTCATATACAAAAAACCCCCACATATCTACATATCACATCGGTGATGTACATCCTAAATATTTGATAACATAAAATAAGCAAAGAAAGTTTGTATTATTTCCTTTAAACATAGGAGAACAACACCATAACTTCCTTGCCTCCTTTCAGAGTTCCTTAAGCAGCTAATCCCAACTATCTGAAGCTCCCCAATTTTCTTAAGTTGCATTAATATGTATTTCTAATCCTTAGAAAATACAATGAAGATATCATACATAAATAAATGAACATTATTTTAAGCTCAATTCCGTCTTTGTGTCCTTATTTGTTTCCAATTGTATAAAACATCTTATATTCACCACCAACCTATAACTAATACATAATAAAGAAAATATTATACTCTTAAAATAGAGATTCAACACAGAAGGAAAATAGTGGTAAAGAAGTCTTACATAATATATCCTTTTGAAATCACATAGTTTGTAATTAAATTCCAGTCCTGTTCAATTAATTTTTCTTGTTTCCCCTTTAATCTAGCTGAAAGTAAATCAAGTTGTTTATAATCAAATATTTTTTGAAACCATAACTGTAAATCAGGAATGTCCGGCATTTTCCATAACCTTGCGAAAACAATTCTTGCTGCTGTAACCAAGAATAACAATGTCCTCTTGTTTTTAGCTTGAAATTTTGCATCAAAGATGTTTGTCATATTCAAGAGGAAAAAAGCTGGATCCATAGGAAATGATACTTTGTAAATTTCTTCCAAAGATTGATGTATTTTAGTCCAAAATTTCTTTGTACACGGACATGACCACCAAATATGAAAAAAGCTACCAATATTTTCAGTACACTTCCAACACTTATTGTTTCCTGTCTTGTATATTCGGTTGATTTTTCTCTAATTTCTTGTAAAGTTGTAAACTGTATAGTATTTTTCCATGATGTGTCCCATTCATCTAACAAAATATTACGTTGGAGGTTTTGGGCCCATTTAACCATCACTTCCTTCACTTCTTCATCCTCCAGTTTTTTTGAATTTAAGTAGGTATAAAATAAAGAAGCTTTCTGTTTAGTTTTCAAGAAAAGTATTTTTTCGATCTTGTTATATGTTTTTTGAGGCGCAAACCCTTCCAGTTTGGAATCCATTTTAAACCTGAAGGTATGGAAACCAATTCAGTGGGATGCCATCATTATGCAGCTCGTCAGACGTCTTCAATCTAACCTCATCCGAGGCTTTTATCAACAATAAATCTTTATATCTAAGCCATTCGCCTTTGGGTTTTTCTGCCCAGTGTCCAAAAAAGGCTTCTTGGGGTGATACCCACAATGGAATTTTAGAATATAAAGTTTTCTTTACTATTTTCCAAACTCTAATAAAGCCTTCCTCACATAATGGTTGCTAAAGTCCGGATCAATCTTATCTTTATTATACCAAAGATAAGCATGAAAACCGAAGCGCATATTAGCACCTTCTAATGCTAATAGCCTATTATCTTTTAACAGTATCCAATCTTGGAGCCAGACCAAAGCATTCGCATAATAATATAATCTAATGTCGGGTAGCCCAAAACCACCTTTTTCAGGTCTTTCTGAGAGCAACTTCCATCTTACTTTAGGCTTTTTTCCAGCCCAGATATAGTTAGAAATTTCTTTGTTTCACAATTTGAAAACTTTATCATTAGACATAATCTGCAAATTTTGAAACAAAAAGTTAATTTTAGGTAAAATATTCATTTTAATAGTGGCAATTCTGCCAAGAAATGATAATTTCAGTTTAGTCCATCTTCTTAAATCCAAAGTAATCTCTTTCCAAATTTTGTTATAATTATTCTCAAATAAATCTTTATTTTTTTCCGTGATCCATATACCTAGATATTTTAATTTTCTTTTGTATCGCACATCCTGTTAAGCTTACCAGTTCTTCCTTCTCTCGATTGTTCATGTTCTTCACCATAAGATAAGTTTTGGTCTTATTGATTTTTAAACCGGCAACTTCACCAAATGCTTGTATATCCTTCATAAGTTTGCTGATTCCTGAGATCGGTTCCTCAATAAAGAAAACAAGATCATCCGCAAATGCACGGAGTTTAAATTCTTGACCTTTAATCTTAATTCCTCTTATAGCCAGATTTTCTCTTACAGTTATATTTAACGTTTCAAGAACAGCAATAAACAACAAAAGTGAAATTGGGCAGCCTTGTCTAGTCCCTTTCTCAATATGGATAGCTTCAGTCGGCTCCCCATTCACGATAATTTTAGCAGTTTTTTTCTTATAGATAGCCTGGATCCACGAAATGAAGTTATTGCCGCAGCCCATCTTCTGAAGTGTAGACAGCATAAAAGACCATCGGATGTTATCAAAGGCTTTTTCGGCATCTAAGAACAAAGCAGCTAATTGTTTATCTTTTCTCTTATCATAATACTCTATGGCATTTAACAAAATTCTGATGTTTTGTCTAATATGCCGATTAGGTAAGAAACCGCTTTGATCTGGATGAATTATCTCATTCAGTACTTTCTTAAACCTCTCAGCAAGTATCATTGTGAAGATCTTATAGTCTGTATTGAGGAGTGAGATGGGTCTATAATTCTCCGGTAAGGTAGGGTCTCTGTCTTCCTTAGGGATCAGCACAATGTTTGCATTTTCCCATGTCTCAGGAATGCCTTTTGCTTTGATTTCATTAAATACTCTTGTTAATATAGGTGCAATATCATCCTCAAACGTTTTGTAAAATTGGGCAGTATAGCCGTCTGGACCAGGAGCTTTGGAAACTTTCATTTTATGGATTGCCTCCTTCACTTCAGTTATTGTAATTTCATTGTTCAACAGGCTTCTTTGATCCTCTGATATCTGTACAGTTTTATGCTGATCTAAATAAAGTTTAACATTTCGAAGCTCTGTCTCGTGACTCTTGTCTCTTCCATAAAGCTGGGCATAATATTTCTGAAAAACTTGTTTTATTTCTTTAACTACAGTTGTCTCCTTCTGATCTTTCTGTATCTTAAAAATTTTTCTTTTTTCTCTTTCTTTCTTCAGCTTATGGGCTAACCATTTCCCCGTGTTATTAGCATGCTCAATATGGTTGAGTCGGCAATATCTTAATTTCTTTTCGACTTCATCGATATTCTTCTTAGCAATCTGATTCTGCAATGTTTTAATCTCAAGCCTTAAATCATTATTTGAAGTATCAACTCTGAATTCCTTTTCCTTCTCTTTTAGTCTGTCCAATAAGTTAAATAATTGTTGATTTTCAGTTTTCTTCTTGTAAGCTCCCATACTTATCAAATGCCCTTGGATAACTGCCTTAGCAGTATTCCATATTGTCTTCAACTGGATGTCCTCGTTGATGTTTTCCTCAAAAAAACTTTGTAAGGTATATTTCAATTTGGCAACCGTAGCATCATCTCTAAGTAGATTTTCATTGAGTTTCCAATTAGATTGCTTATGTTGTCGAATTTTTAAACAAAGAAGAATTGGATTATGATCGGAGGTTATTTTGGGTAATATTTCCATCTTGTTCACCGTTGTATGTAGCAATTTGGAGATTAAAAAATAATCTATTCTTGATGAAGTTTTGTATCTATCTGAAAAGAAAGTGAAACCTTTTTCCGCTCCATATTTAAACGTCCACACATCTATTAAGCTATGTTCATCCATTAACTGAAAGAGGTTTCTTGGGAGCTTACCCTGTGTCTTTTTCACCTTTCCCGTATTTGATCTATCCTCTTCAGGATAAAGGACGCCATTAAGATCTCCTAGAAGCAGAATATTCTCTTGGGATCTTTCTTGAACATATTAATCGATCTTTTTCTTAATCACGCTATAAAATTTTCCTTTGTTGTCAAGAGGCGCATATATCGCTACTAACAAGATAGCAAAATCCTGAATCTTTAACTCCAACATCAGATAGTGGCCTTCTGGGTCTGAATAAATTTCCGTCACCTCGTACTTATTCTTTATATAAATCACTACTCCTCTTTTTTTTTTTTTTTAGTATGCGGCCGTATAACATTGCCCCAACCGAGGATTCCTAAGGAACCTGAGATCTTTATGGGCTATACGAACTTCCTGCAGGGAAATGATATCATAATCAGTTTTCTCCAAATAGTGAAACACATTACGTTGTTTATATTGCGAATTCAAGCCTCTAACATTCCAAGACAATATCCTTAGGTCCTTAGTCACCATCCTTGTTGCAGAATATTATTATCCCTATATTTCCTCAAGATCTTCAGGCTCACTTCCTGTTTGTAGTTCCCCTTCTTTGTCCTTCTCTTGATCTTCTGCTGGCACCTCAGTATCTTCTGTTAATTCGTCATCATCCTCTTTGATCTCCATTGAAGATGCTCCCAACTCAGCGTGTTCCTGTCTTTCAAATTGTCTTACAGAGTGACCTTGTTTAGTCTTTCTTTCAAATTCTTTCTTCAATTTCCCATAGATTTCTTTTGCCTTGTCAATGTTATTGATTCTATAATTTTTTTGATTATATTTGAAAAAAACTCCTTCTGTTCTATTCCACGTGTAATTTATATTTTGCTTACTCAGAAATTGCGTCAAGAATTTGTAGTCCTGCCTTTTTCTCAGGACTTGAGGTGGTATGTCCTTATAGATATTGACTTCTTGCGAGTCTATGCGTAATTTTTCTTGATAATTTCTCTGAAGAATAATATCTCTCGTCCTGAGATTGGAGAAGACAATTACAACATCCCTAGGAAGGTTTCTCTCTCTTGCCAGACGTGAATTTATTCTAAATATTCTCTCAATAGAGGCATGTAATCTGTCCTCCGAGAGCTGCAGATATTCTACAAGAGCATAAATAATTCTGTCATAAATAACTTCCTGTCGCTGTTCATCCAGACCTCTAATTTTTAAACAACGATCTCGATATCTCATCTCGAATCTATTCAGCGTACTTTCCTCTTGCAGTTGCCTCTCAGATAACTTTTGTGTTTTTTCCTCAATTTCTTTTGTCTTGTCCTGTATCAATTCCATGCTGATTTAATTTTTGAGACTTCTTTAGATATTGTGTCCATTTTTTTACTCAGACCTTCAATTTCTTTTTTTATTTCTGCCTTAATTTCATTTCTGGAGTCTTTAATATCTTGTTTTATTTCTTGTCTTAATTCTTGCCTGGATTTATTCAAAGCCTCCAAAATTAAAGTAGTGTCAGTTGACATTGTATTGGAGTCTATTGAAGCTCTCCTAGTCTGCTGCATTGAGAGCTTAGTTTGGACCTGCGACTGCGCCCTTCTAGTACCGGTTGCCATTGAGAATATTTATAAGGTTACTCTAATAAAAAAAAAAAAAACTGTTAACTTCAAAGATATAGCACCACAATATTATTGAAATTACTACGCAAGCAAAAGGAACTCTATTTAGCTATAATCTGGTCAAGTTTTTCTTAGACAGTAGTGAATTTTAAACTCAGATCTTCTCATATGTAATATAATCTAATGAAATTTTACACCCTATATACTTTCTTATAGCAGAATAGAATACAATGTATGATCTATAACTCAAAAGTAGCGTATAAAGAAAACTTTAGATAACTTCTTATTAGTATTTATACCGCTAATCAAATGAAATGAAATAAGGGAGAGTAATATACAAAATAAAGTAGCGTAAGAAAGTAAGCAATTTAGTAAATAATACTACCAGGAGAACTTCTGTAAATAAATCACATTCACTTCCCCAATATCCCTTCGTTCCTCCTTCATTTACTCGCAGTCCACCTCAGTCCGCTTCTTTCGTTCTGTCTCAGCACATTCCTTCACCCCCTTTCGCTCAATCACAGTCCGTCTCAGTCAATTCCCTTCTCTCCTCCTTTGATCAAACCTTCGTTCACTTACAGTTCGTTTCAGTCAGTTCCCTTCAATTCAGTTCACTTCTCCTACACACAATCCTTCACACCTTTCTCTCTCGCTCACAGTCCATCTCAATCAATTTCCTTCGTTCCTTCGTTCCTCCTATACTCAGTCTTTCTCTCCTATTCACCAAACAGTGACCGTCTCAGTCCATTCCCTTCACTCCACCTTCAGACGATCCTTCAGTACTCCTTCGCTCACTCATGGACCGTCTCAGTCAATTTCTTTCGTTCCTCCTTCTCACGAGCCTTCACTCCACCTTCAGACGCCCAAAGTCCATCTCAGTCAATTTCAGATCAATTTCAGATCGAAGCCGATTTCTTTACTCCTCCTCCTCCGTAAGAAAATTATGGCACGAGGGGGAGAGGGAAGAAGAAAAAAGGAAAAGAAAAAAGAAAAAAAACACCAGCTGCACACCAGCTTTTAACCAAGTCCATCTGGATAGTATGGCTTCCCAAAAAAAATAAAAAATAAAAAAAAAAACCTTCTCTCACGACAGAACGAAATTCAAAAAGGTTCAAGGAATAAAAAACAATTATGCCAGCTTCAAATATTACTCCATAATATTATTTCACAAAAATCCAGTCAAAAACAAAAGGGAAAGTGTTGTCTTTGAAGACAAGCCCCTTATGCGTCCTCCATTTCTTGTCTTCTTAACTTAGAAGGCTTAGAAAGTCTTAATATCGCCTTGATATATACCCTCCCAAGTATTTCTTCTTAAGTATCTCCGTAAATTTATAAGCTTCTAAATTTGTATCCTCTCATAGCCTGCAGAGATCAAGTGTAACACGTTAAATCAAAAGTTAGATAGTTTGTTTCAAACGGGCTAAAAGAAGAAAAGAGAAAAAAAAATTATGGCTGGTGTTTCTTTTACGTGCGGCAACTCACCGCCCCATTTCTGCTGTGAATTAAGCTCTTTCTTAGATGGAGCTAACAATCGAAACTCCACCAAGGGGCAAAAAAGAAGCTTAAAATCGTCCGCTTCAATACATTTCTAAAATTAAAAAAGTCTAGGCGTTGCTTACAGGTATAATCCCGGCAAAACAACGAGCGGCCGTGGTGGCCCTGCGATCCTCTGCTGTCCGGTTGTCTTCTTTCCACCCCACTGCTTCGACGCGCAGACTGCAGGTACGGATCCCCTTTGGGCCCCCTCAGGACTCTTCCTCCCCGAAGAGTAGCTCGCCAGGGTCGGGAGAGGAGCCGACAAATCCCGGCACTTTGGATTGGAGAAAGATATAATAGAAGAAAAGAAATAGGAATAAAGGAAGATTGTAAGTAATGCAATGTAATAATGTAGCAAGGTAGAGTAATAATGTAACAAGGTAGTAAGGTAACAAAGCAATTGTCTAACAATGTAAGATGTAGCAAATCCCTTGAGTAAGCAACAATTATGTATGAATGAAATGGATACACGCGATTCAACTGGAAAATATGTTTGGAAGTGGGGATTTTTTAAAATTTTTTAAATAAAATCTTTAATAAAAATATTTCCAAAAAAAAAAAAAAAGAAGAAGAAGAAGAAGGACCTCTGGCAAGAAATGGGTTGAACCTCACAGTAGTTGGCAGGAACCTTTTTGCTAAGAGGCTCACAAACCCTATCAGGAGGACTTTAAAGTGAGTTTTGTGGAAGATGTGATGAGTTATATGGAAGACAGTATTCTTGAGGGTGGAGGTATATCACGTGCTGGAAATAATAGCTCGAATGTTACAGGAAGAACTGGGCAAATAGTACAAGAACCCAACAGTGGGAGGGGAGAAAAACTTAAATAAGCAGCTAAGGGAAACAATTCATGGTTTTCGATGTCTCTACATGAATGCACACAGAGCATGAGAAATAAGATGAACTCGAACTCTTAACACAACAAAGCAAATGTGTTGTAATAGGTACCACTGAAACTTTGTAGGATTAGTCTCAGATTGGAATGTAGGAATAGAGGGTATAATATGTTTCAGAGAAACAGACCAAACAAGAAAGGAGGAGGAGTAGCACTATATGTCACGGATGTTTATACCTATGAAAAGATCCATGACTTAAATCCTGGAAACCCAGTTGAAAGCACCTGGGTAAATATTACGGGGTAGAGAAACGACAATGATGTCATTGTGTGTGTGAGGGGTCTACTACAGACCTAAAAGTCAGACTGAGGACTTGGATGATGCCTTCCTGGAATAGATGACCAAAACATTCACAAAGGGGAAGCCAAGTATAGTGAGATACCCATTTTAGACTGTAAGAAAGCCAGTTTCAGGAAATGTAGGGAAATACTGGATGTGACCCCCATTCTTAGGAATACTAAATGACAAAGGAGTTCATGGTGGATGGGAGATTCTTAAAAGTAAAATATTGACAGAGCAATTCCAAAAAATTCCAATGAGGAGGAAAAATGGGAGGTGTTTAAAACGCTTTCAACTGAGCTACAATTTAAAAGGGGCATGTACAAGAAATGCCTAGGGGAAATGTCCAAAGAAGAATTCAAATCAATAGTCAGCACATGTAAGGAGAAAGTCAGAAAAACTAAAGCACAAAAAGAGCTCAGGTTTGCTAGAGAGGTTAAAAACCATAAAAAGGTCTTTTTTGATTATGTCCGTAATAAAAGGAAGAACAAGGAAGTGCAAGGCTTTTACATGGGGAGGCTAGTGAAATGCTAACAGGGGACAGAGAAAAGGAGAACTACTCAGCACTTCCTTTGCCTCAATCTTCTCCTACAAGGAAATCAGTGTTCAACCTGGGAAAAACAGGGCTAGTGATGCAGTAGGGGGAATGCAGCACAGAAGAAGTAAAGAGGTAGTACAGGAATACCTGGCTGCTCTAAGTGAATTCAAGTCTCCAGGACCAGAAGAACTTCTTTTAAGGATATTAAAAGAACTTGGAGAAGGAAACTCAGAACCACTGACAATAATCTTTGGGAATTACTAGAATAAAAAGGAAAATCTCAGCAGATTGGAGGGGAGGAAATGATGTACCCATCTTCAAAAAGGGGAAGAAAAGAGGATTGAAACAATTGCCGCCCAGTCAGCCTTATATTAATATCAGGAAAGATTTTGGGCAGATCATTAAACAGACAGTCTGTAAGCACTTAGAAAGGAATTCTATGATCACTAAAAGTCAACATGGGTTCTTCAAAAACAAGCCTTGAGCTTCCTTCCTTCCTTCCTTCATTTCTTTCTTTCTTTTTTGATAGGGCTACAAGCTTGGGAGATGGATGTAGCATATCTTGAACTCAGTAAAGCCTTTGACAAGATCCCCCATGGAGTTATTGCAAACAAGTTAGTAAAATGTGGGCCAGACAATGCTACTATTAGGTGAATTTGTAATTTGTTGACAGACTGAACCCAAAGGGTGCTCACCAATGGCTTCTCTTCATCGTAGAGAAATGACTAGTGGGGCACCACAGGGTTGTGTCCAGGGCCCGTGTTATTTAACATCTTTATCAATAAAGAGTAACATCTTTATCAAATTTGCAGATTAGCAGGGGTAGCTAATATCCCAGAGGACAGGATCACAATTCAAAATGACTTTAACAAATTAGCAAGCTTTTTTTCTGCTGCTTCAAAGACTAGAATATGGAGCAATGGCTTCAAACTTCAGGAAAAGAGATTCTAACTAGATGTTACGAGGAACTTCCTGATGCTAAGACCAGTTCAACAGTGGAATGTGCTGCCTTGGAGTGTGGTGGAGTCTTCTTTGGAGGTTTTTAATCAGAAGCTGGATAACCATCTGTTGGAAGTGTTGTGATTGTGTGTTCTTGTTTGTTAGGAAGTTGGGTTCAATGACCCTTGTGGTCTCTCCCAACTCTATGATTCTATGACTCTAATTCTCTGACCCCTTTTTTGCTGGAAAAAATGGTGGTCAGAAGAATTGAGGAGGGGGTCA
>CAOLHI010007187.1:0-13838 GCA_948474755.1 Ctenosaura bakeri
AAGGAAAAAAAAAAACAGGGAAAGAGGGAAAAAAAAAAAGGGGGGGGGGGGGGGGGCCTTTTTAAAAAAAAAAAAATTTTTTTTTAAAAAAAAACCCCCCCCGGGTTTTCCCCCTTTTTAAAAAAATTTTTTTTTTTTTTTTCCCCCCCCAAATTTTTTTTTAAAAAAAAATTTTTTTAAAATTTTTCCCTTTTTTTTAGTTTGGGGGGGAAAAAAAAAAGAAGGAAAAAAGGGGGGAAAATCCCCCGAAAACCCCTTTTAAAAAAAAAAAAAAAAGAAAGGGGGGGAAAACCAAAATTTTGGGGGGAAAAAAAATTTTGGGGGGAAAAAAATTTTTTTAAAAAAAATTTTAAAATTTAAAAAAAAAAGGGGGGTTTTTTTTTTTGCCCCTTTTTTAACCCCAAATTTTTTTTTCCGGCCCCCCCCTTTTTTCCCCCCCCCCCCCCCCCAAAAAAAAAAGGGGGGGTTTTTCCCCCCAAAAAGGGGGTTTTTTGGGAAAAGGGGAAAAAAAGGGGGGAAACCCTGGGGTTTTTAAAAAAATTTTTTTTTAAAATTTAAATTTTTTTTTTTAAAAAATTTTTTTTTAAAAAAAAAAAAAAGTTTAGGGTTTTTTTAAAAAAAAAATTTTTTTTTTTTTTTTTTTAAAAAAAAAATTTTCTTTTCCCAAACCCTTTGGGGGAAAAAAAAAAATTTTTTTTTAAAAAAATTAAACCCCTTTTTTAAAATTTTTTTTTTAAAAAAAAAAAGGGCCCCAATTTTTCCGAAAAAAAAAAATTTTTTTTTTCCCTTTTAAAAAAAATTTTTTTTTTTTTTTTTTTTTTTTTGCTTTTAAAATTTTTTGGGGGTTTTTTTTTCTAAATTTTTTGGGGGAAAATTTTTGGGTTTTTTTTGGGGGGGGTTTTTCCCCCCTTTTTTGGGGAAAAAAACCCCCCTTTTTTTTTTTTTTTTTTTGGGGGGGGGCCCTTTTTTTAAAAAAAAAATTTTTTTTTTTTTTTTTTGGGGGTTTTTTAAAAAAAAAAAAAACCTTTTTTTTTTGGGGGGGTTAAAAAAATTTTTAAAAAAATTTTCCCCAAAAAACCCCCCCCCTTTTTTTTTTCCCCAAAAATTTTTTTAAAAAAAAGGGGGGGGGGAAAAAAGTTCCCCCAAAAAAAAACCCCCCCCAACAAATTTCCGGGCCCCGTGGGTTTTTGGGGCCCAAAAAAAGGGCCCCCGGGCGACCCCGGTTTTAAAAAAAAAAAGGGGGTTTTTTTTGGGGGTTTTTGGGGGGGGGGAAAAAAAAAAGGGGGAAATTTTTCCCCTTTTTTTTAAAAAAAAAAATTTTTTTTTTTTGGGGGGGAAAAAAAAGGGGAAAAAAAATTTTTTAAAAAAAAAGGGAAAAAAAAAAAAATTTGGGGGGTTTTTTTTTTAAAAAAAAAAAAAAAAATTTTTTTCCCCTTTTAAAAAAAATTGGGGTTTTTTTTTTTAAACCCCTTTTTTTTTCCCGGGGGGGCCGGGCCCCCCCCCACCCCCCGCTTTTTAAGGTTTTTTTGGGGGGGGTTTTTTTTTTAAAAAAAAAAAAAGGGGGGAAAAAAACCCTTTTTTTTTGGGGGGAAATTTTTTTTCAATTTAAAAAAAATTTTAAATTTTTTAAAAACCCAAAAAGGGGTTTTTAAAAAATTTTTCCCCAAACCCAAAAATTTTTTTAAAAAATTTTTCCCCTTTCCCCCCCCCCCAAGGGAAAAAAACCTTTTGTTCCCGGGAAAAAAAATTTTTTTTTTTGGAAAAAAAAATTTTTTAAAAAAAAAAAAATTTTTTTTTTTTTTTCCCCGTAAAGGGGGGTGGAAAAAAACCCAAAACCCTTTTTAAGGGGTTTTAAAGGGGGGGAAAACCCCCGTTTTTGGGAAAAAAAAGGGGGGTTTTTTTTTTTTTAAAATTTGGGGTTTTTTTTCCCCCCAAAATTTTTAAATTTTCCCCCTTTTTTTTCCAATTTTTTTGGGGGGGGGAAAAACCCCCCCCCCTTTTTTTTGGGAAAAAAATTAAAAAAATTTTACGAGGTCACCAATTTTTAAAAAAAAATTTTTTTAAATTTGGGGGGGTTTTTAAAAAAAAGGGGGTTTTTTTTTTTGGGTTTTTTTTTTAACCCCTTTTTTTTTTTTGGGGGGTTTTTAAAAAAAATTTTTTAAAAAAAAATTTTTTTTTAAAAAAAAAAGGGGAAAAAAAGGGGGAAATTTTTTTTTCCAAAAAATTTAAAAATTTTTTTCCCCCCCCCCTTTTTTGAAAAGGGGGGGGGGGTTTTTTAAAGGGTTTTGGGGGGGAAAAACCCCCCAATCCAACAAAAGGGAAAAAACCCCCCAAAAAAAAAAAAAGGCCAAAACCCCCCTTTTTTTGCCCCAAAAAAAACCCCCAAAAAAAAATTTTAAAAAAAAATTTTTTTTAAAAGGGGAAAAACCCCCCTTTTTTTTAAACCCTTTTTTTTAAAAAATTTTTTTTTCCCCTTTTTGCAAAAAAATTTTTTTTAAAACCCCCCCCAAAAAAAAAAATTTTAAACCCCCCCAAAAAAAAAAAAGGGGCCAAAATTTTTAAAAAAAAAAAAAAATTTAAAAACCTTTAAAATTTATTAATTTAAAACCGGAAAAATTTCCCCCCTTTTTTTTCCCCCAAAAAAAATTTTTTTTTTTAAAAAACCAAAATTTTTAAAACCCTTTTTAAAAAAAAAATTTTAAAAAAAAATTTTTGGGGGGGAAAAAAATTGGGCCCCGGGGGTTTTTTTTCCCCCTTTTTCCCGTTTTTTTTTTTAAAAAATTTTTTTTTTTTTTGGGGGGGGGGCCAAATTTTTCCCCCCCCCCTTTTTAAAAAAAATTTTTAAATGTTTTTAAAAAAGGGTTTAAAATTTTGGGAAACCCAAAAAATTTTTTAAAATTTTTTTTAAAAAAAAAAAAACCCCAAAAAAAACCCCAAAAAAAATTTTTAAAAAAATTTAAATTTTCCCAACCCCTTTTTAAAAAGGGGGTAAAATTTTTTTTTAAAAAGGTTTTTTTTTTTAAATTTTTCCCCCCGGGGGGGGGGAAAATTTTTCGGGTTTTTTTAAAAAAAGGGGGGTTTTTTTTTTTTAAAAACCTTTAAAATTTCCAAAAAAGGGGGGAAAAAAGGGAAACCCCCGGGAAAACCCCCAAATTTTTTTTAAAAAGGGGAAAACCCAAAAAATTTTTCAAAACCCCTTTTCCAAAGGGGAAAAAATTTTTTTTTTCCTTCCCCAAATTTTTTTTTTTTTAAAAATTAAAACCCCTTTTTTAAAAAAAAAAATTTTTTTTGGGGGTTTTTTTAAAAAATTTTTTTTTAAAAAATAAAAATTTTTAAATTTTTTATGGGAAAAAAAAATTTTTTTTTAAAAACAAACCAAATTTTTTTAAAAAAAGGGGGGGTTTTTTTTAAAAAAAAATGGGGGGACCATTTTTTAAAATTTTTTTTTAAAATTTTTGGGTTTTTAAAAAAGGGGAAAAAAAGGGGGGAATTTCCCCCCTTTAAAACCAAAAAAAGGTTTTTTGGGGGGGGGAAAAAAACCCTTTTTTTAAAAAAAATTTAAAAAACCCCTTTTTTTTTTCCCCGGGGGCCAAGGGGAAAAGGTTTGGGGGGGGTTTTTTTGGGGGGTTTTCCCAAAAGGGTTTCCTTTAAAAACCCCCTTTTTTTGGGTTTTTTTTTCCCCCCCGGGGGGTTTTTTTTTTGGGGGGGGGGCCCCCCCCCTTTTTCAAAAAGTTTTTTTTTTTGGGGGTTTTTTTTTTGCTTATGCTTTTTCCAACCCCCCCTTTCCCCCCCAAAATTTTTAAAAAAATTTTAATTTTTTAAAAAGGGGGGGGGGTTTTAAAAAAAAAATTTTAAAAAAAGCTTTAAACAAATTTGGGGGAAAACCCTTTTTTTTTTAAAAAAAAAATTTTTTGGGTTTTAAAAAAGTTTAACCCCGAAAAAAATTTTTAAATTTTGGGGCCCCCCAAAAAAAAAAAAAAAAAAAAACCTTTAAAAAAAAAAAAAAAAAACCCCCCCGGGGGGGGGGGAAAAATTTCCCCCTTTTTTAAAAAAATTAAAAAAAAAAATTTTTTTAAAAAAAAGGGGGCGGGTTTTTGGGCCCCCCCCCTTTTTTAAAAAATTTTTAAACCCTTTTTAAAAAAAAACCCCTTTTTTTAAAAAATTGGGGAAAATTTTAAAAAACCCCCCCCCCTTTTTTTTTTTTTTTCCCCCCCCAAAAGGGGGGGAAAAAAAAAAAAAAACCCCCTTTTTTTTCCGGAAAAAAAAAAAACCCAAAAATTTTTTTGTCTTAAATTCCTTAAAGGCAAGGAGGAGGAATCTCAGGTCAAGCTGTCTTAAAAAGTGTGATTTTTTATGTGCTTTTCCCCTTTTTGTTAATAGGGCCTTTTCCACATGACCCTTTTTAAATCCCATGATTCCACTTTAAAACCCCCCTATGGAATCCGGGGGTTTTGCATTTTCGGGAGGGGCCAGCCTCATGAAGTTTTATGCAGAAATGTACTAGGTTTTTATAGGAAAAAATTACCCCCTTGGTGTCATCAGTGCTTAAGGTATCACACTGCCCTTGTAACATCATCCTTGTAACATCACCAAGACCCCCAAACCCACGGGGGTTTTCCAGGTTTTGGTTTAAAATTTAAAGGGCCGGGGAAATTAGGGGGTGCCCAGGAGAAAATTTGGGGGGGCCCCGCTAACGGGCACCTCATTTGGCCAAAACCTACTTTTTTTTTTTTACTGGAAAATGGTGGGCCTCTGTCCCCAACCCGGGAGTTCCCATTACATGTGCCAGTGCTTACCCTGAAATGAACCAAATCTAGCTTTAGGAGTCCCCCCCAAAAACAAAAGACAAAAAAAAGGAGCACAAAAAATGAAAAACATATCACAAGGGTATCACAAAAGAATAACAAGACTATCACAAAAGAAGTGTTGTGGAAGACCAAACCCCAGGTTTGGCAATTACTTACAAATGCAGCTCAGGGTGTAAATATGCAATATTGCAAAAAAAAGTTCAAAAGGTTTTCGGCATAAGGGTTTCATCCTCCAAATGTACGGGAAAAACAGGGGTTAAAAAAGGAAAAAAGTAAACCTGGTTTTGTTTAATGCCCTTTGGAAAAACCATTAAAATAATCCACCACTGTGTGCCATTGGTTCCTAGAATCCAGATAAGGTTTCCCCCTTCCCAGGGGGTGGGGAGAGCTGAGAGGCTTAATTTTACTAAAAAAAACCCGTTGGATGTCACGGATAAAAAACCAGAAAAGGGGCAACTTTTTTTCACCCCGGAAAATAGCAAAAGGTTAACAAATTGTTGTTTGTGTGCCATTGAAAAAACAGTCAGTTGCACTCCAAAAAAAAAAGGGGGTTTCCCCCCAAAGTTTTTTAAAGGAATTTGGGGGGGGGCCCCGAACAAAAGGAAAAGGAGGAAAAAATCTCAGACAGCAGATGTTGAATATGGAAGAGGAAATTTTTTTTCTGTTTTTCTCCAAATTGGTGGATTAAACTATGTTTTCCAGACAGCATGTGATGAACCCCATCCAGCCTGCTGCCCTTTTGGTGTATGGAGGTCAGTCCCACTGCCAACATACCCTCTAATTTTCCCGATTTGGCAGGAAAAACCCAGTTAAAACCCTCTGCCATAACCCTTTTAAAATGTCCCAGTTTTCTCTCCTCCTCCCTTTTTCCCCTTTTGTCCTCAAAACTTGGAAATTTCTGGGAAACTGAGTTCAAAGTACAAAAGTAATTTATCCTTTAATTTTTCAGAGGAGAGGAAATTTTTGTGTTTCCCATAGGTCAGGCCAAAAACAAACCCCCCCGAGCCTCTGCTAGCTTGTGTGTTCTTCTTCATTAGAAATTCTCCCACCCCGACCATGGCCTGATGTTGCTTGGCCACCCATGTCCCAAAGTTTTTTTTTAGTGAAATACTGGAGGATAGTGCTGCTGCTGATGTTTCCATCATCCTTATTTCAAAACCCGTTAAATCAAAAAATTGCAGGGGGGGCCTTTTGGGCAAAAAATTTTGGTCTGCTCTGAAATCACAATTCAGTGTAGGTGCTGACATTATTTAAGTAAGACCATTAACTTCTTTTTAAGGGCGTATAGTTTCCACCTCAAAAAACAGAATAACTGTTTAGCTGGTTTATCCCTTTTGTATATGTTATTGGCATTTA
The DNA here is from genome assembly GCA_948474755.1 of Ctenosaura bakeri. Classification (NCBI taxonomy): domain Eukaryota; kingdom Metazoa; phylum Chordata; class Lepidosauria; order Squamata; family Iguanidae; genus Ctenosaura; species Ctenosaura bakeri. The sequence continues at coordinate 6,165 of CAOLHI010007187.1, forward strand.
ACTTGGAAAAATTACTTCTTTGTCACTTCCCAAATTTTCCCAAAAGGAGCAGGGCCCCATTGTGGCTGGATAACCTGGGAGTTACAGTCCCAAAAAAAGTAATTTTTCCAAAAGGTAAAACAAACTTTATGGAGCCTTCCCCAGCCTCCACAGATGTGGAAAAAGTTTTCCCTGTCCTGAGTCCCCCATTTGAAGGGGACCAGGCAGGGGAAAAACTAACCAATGAGTTAAAAAAGACAAGGGGGGAGGGACACAAAAAAATTTCCAAAACAGTTTTTATGGGTTTTTTCAAAAAATTTCATATCAGGAATAATTGAGGTCTTTTGCCACCATTTAGGGGAATAGCTAATCAAAGCAATGGCATATGGTTGTAATGGGGTTTTTAATAAGCAGCTTAACTACAGACCTAATTATTAAAATTCTGTACTGCATCAAGGGGGAAAAGAGACAAAAAATCCTATGGCCCTTACTGCATAAAAAAAACAATGTAGCCTTAAGGAAAAAAACCCAAAAAAAAAACCAACCAACTCCTGAATTTTAGGAACATAAATTTTTTTTTGATTATAAGGGATTTAAAATTAACTGTTTAACAACTAAATAGGCTTCCTTCTCCTTTATGATTTCCAGCTGTGACACTTTTGTTCTTTCTTTCCCCATTTTCTTTCCCCCAAAACTAAAGCACAACAGTCTCACTGGGGTGGGAAACCCCCTTGATTTAAATTCAGACTTGAAAAGAGCTTTCCCGGGGGCTGCACCATATAGAGAGAAGGGTTACCCCTTTGGGTAGAACCTTTGAAGTGCAGATGAAAAAAACTGGACCAGGTTGGAGCCCCATTGCTCTGGTTCACACCCAGCTGCCACTTTAAACTCACAACACTTGTCCAATCTCTCCCCCCCCATTACAGGTTTCCCCCATTTTCTCAATTCTTTTTAAGTTATAAAATTACAACTCAGATTCCTTTCCTTTTCCCCGCTACCGCTGCAGCTATTAACTTCCTTTCCCCCTTTGACTTCTTATGATTTCCTTCTTCTTCAGACTGTTTTTTGCTGTGTCACCCTCTCCTCCAAAAAAGGGGGTAAGGGGCCCCCCCCCCCCCCCCCAAAAAAAATTTTTTTTAAAAAAAAGGAAATCCCCATTTTCCCCCAAGGGGGGAAAAAAGGAAAAGGGCCCCGGGGGGGAAAAAAATTTTTAAAAAAACCCCCCCCTTTAAAAAAAAATTTTTTTTTTAAAAAAAAAATTTTTTTAAAAATTTTTTAAAAATTAAAAAAATTTTTTTTTTTTTTAAATTTTTTAAAAAAAAAAAATTTTTTTGGGGGGTTTTTTTTAAAGGGGGAAAAGGGGGGAAAAAAAAAAAAAAAAAAAAAAGGGTTTTTAAAAAAAAAAAAAAAAAATTTTTTTTTAAAAGGGGTTTTAAATTTTTTTTTGAAATTTTAAAAATTTTTTTAAAAAATTTTTTTTTTTTTTTTTTCCCCCCTTTTTCTTTTTTTTTTTTTTTTTTAAACCCTTTTTTTTTGGGGTGGAAAATTTTCCCCCAAAGTTTAAAAAATTAAAAAATTTCCCCAAAAAAAAGGGAAAAAAACCCCCCCTTTAAAAAGGGGGGGGGGGTTGGCCCCGGTTTGGGGGGTTTTTTTGGTTTGGGGGGGGGTTTCCCCCCCCTTTTTTTTTTTGGGGGGGGGGGGGGGGGGGTTTTTTTTTTTCCTTTTTTTTTTTTTTTCCCCCCCCCCCTTTTTGGGGGTTTTTCCCCCCCCTTTTTTTTTTCCCCCCCTTCCCGTTTTTTTGGTTTTCCCCCCTTTTTTTTTTTTTTCCCTTTTTCCCTTTTTTTTTGGGGGGGAACCCCCGGGGGTTTTTTAAAAAATTTTTTTTTAAAAAAATTTCCCCCCAAAGGGGGGGTTTAAAAAATTAAAAAAAAGGGCCCGGGGAAAAAAAATTTAAAACCCTTTTTTAAAAAAAATTTTTTTCCCCTTTTTTTTTTTTTTCTTTCCCCCCCCCCCCCCCGGGGCCCCCCCCCCCCCCTTTTTTAATTTTCCCCCCCCAAAAAGGGGGAAAAAAAAAAGGGGGAAAAAAAAAAAACCCGGGGGAAAAAAGGGCCCTTTGGGTTAAAAAAATTTCCCCCGGGGTAAATTTTTCCCCCCCGTTAAGTTTTTTCCCCAAAAAATTAAAAATTTTTTTTTGGGGTTTTTTCCGGGTTTTTTCCCCCCCCGGGGGGGGGGTTTTTTTTTTAAAAAAAAAGGGTTTTTAAAAAAACAACCAAAAAAAAAGGGGGGGGGTTTTTTTTTTGGGGGGTTTTTTTAAAAAAAACCTTTAATTTTAAAAAAATTTTGGGTTTTTTTTTTTGGGGAAAAAAAAGGGGGCCCCCCCCCCTTTTTCTTTTAATTTGGGAATTTTTTTCCTTAACCCAAAATAAACCCAAAAAAGTTTTGGGCAAAAAGGGGGGGGGGGGGGGAAAAAAAAAGGAAAAAAGGGGGGGGGAAAAGGAAAAAAAAAAAGGGGGGAAAAAAATTTTTTTAAAAAAAAAAAAATTTTTTTTTTTTAAAAAGGGAAATTTTCCCCCAAAAAAAATTTTGGGGAAAATTTGGGGCCCCCCTTTTTTTTTCCCCCCTTTTTTTTTTTTAAAAAATTTTTTTTTTAAATTTTGGGGGAAAGGGGGAAAAAAAAAATTTTTTTGGGGGGGGGCCCCCCAAAAAAACCCCAAAAAAAAAATTAAAAAAAAAAAATTTTTTTTGGGGGTTGGGGGGAAAAAATTTTTGTTTTTGTCCCCCGGGGTTTTTAAAAAAAAAGGGGGGGGGGGGGTTTTTTTGGGTTTTAAAAAAAAACCCCAAAGGGGGAATTCCGGGGGGGGGCCCCCAAATTTTTAAAATTTTTTAAAAACCCCTTTTTTCCCCCAAAAAAAGTTTCCCCCCCCCAAAAAAAAAAATTTTTAAAAAAAACCCCAAAAAATTTTAAAAGAAACCCCCCCAAAAAATTTTAAAAAAAAAAAATTTTTAAGGGGGGGAAATTGGGGGGGTTTTTTTTTTTTTTAAAATTTTTTTTTTTTTTTGCCCCCCTTTTGGGGTTTCCCCTTTTTAAATTTTTTTTCCCCCTTTTAAACCCCCCTTTTGGGGGGTTTTTTGGTTTTTAAAGGGGAAAAAAAACCCCAAAAAAAAAAAAAATAAAAGCCCCGGGGGTTTTTTTTTCCCGGGGTTTTTTAAATTTTTTTCCCCCCTTTTTTCCCCCAAAAAATTTTTGGAAAGGGGGAAAAAAAATTTTTCCCTTTTGGGGGGAAAAAAACCCCCTTTTTTTTTTTTTTTTTTAAAGGGGTTTTTTTCCCCCCCGGGGCCCCCCCCCAACCCCCTTTTAAAAAAAAAAATTTTTTTTTTCCAAACCCCGGGGGTAAAATTTGGAAAAAAATTTTTTTTTTTTGAGGAATTTGGAAACTTCCCTTAAAAAATTTTTACTTAAAATTTTTAATTTCCAAATTTTTTTTTAAAAAAAAAAATTTTTTTAAAAAAAACCCCCCCCCCCAAAAAAAAATTTTTTAAAAAAAAAAAAAGGGGGAAAAAAAAAAAACCTTTTTTTAAAATTTTAAAAAAAAATTTTTTTTAAAAAAAAAAGGGGCCCCCCCAAAAATTTTTTAAAAAAAAAAAATTTTTAAATTTAAAATTTTTTTTTTTTTTAAAAAAAACCCCCCCCCCCCAAAAATTAACCCCCAAAAAAACCCCAAAAAAAAAAAGGGGAAAAAAAGGGGGGGGAAAAAAAAAAAAAAAAAACTGGGCCTTTTTAAAAAATTTTTTTAAATTAAATTTTTGGTTTTTTTGGGAAAAAGGGGGGGGGGGAAAAATTTTCCCCCCCTGAGGGGGGGGTTTCCTTTTTCCCCCCCAAAAAAAAATTTTGGCCCCCAAAAAAAAATTTTTTTTTTTTGGGGGGGCCCCCTTTTTTTTAAATTTTTTCCCCCTTTTTTTTATTTTCCCCCCCCCAAAAATTTTTGGGGGGGTTTTTGGGGGGGGGTTTTTTTTTTTTTAAAAAAAATTTTTAAACCCCCAAAAAAAATTTTTTCCCCCCCCCGTTTTGGTTTTTAAAGGGCCCTTTTTTAAAATTTTTTTCCTTAAAAAGGGTTTTAAAATTTTTAAAAATTTCCCCCCCCCCCCCCTTTAAATAAATTTTCCCCGGGGAAAAAAAATTTTTTTTCCCCTTGAAAAATTTTAAATTTTCAACCACAAACCACGGGCTCCCCCCTTTTATGTTTATGCCTGAAAAGAATAATATGTATTTTGTTTTTTAAAATAAGTGTTTTTCCCTTTTTTGATTATATTTATGTAGATTTATCTGATGCCGGGGAAAACCCAAATTTAGTGACCCTGGGCACGTCACACAATCTTAGCCCCCCCCTGAAAACCTTTAAATTTTCACTTTAGGGTCAGCATAAGTCATACAACAACAGCAATGATAAACCCATGCCTATATTTATTATTTTCATTATATAAAGTTTTTTAGGCTTTTTATTATGTGTTCCTAAATTTTTAGGTGGGGAAAGTTTAAGATTGTCTGAACAACTTAGATGATGCAGGGTTTAAATTTATACCCGGGGATTTAGACAGGAAAAACCCACCCAGGCACTTCCTGATTTTTTTAAAACTATTTTTTTTTTGTGATGGGGGGGAGGGCTCCCCTATTTATTACCGTAGATGCACTTTTTTTTTCCATTTTCTTCCCTTCTCGGGGGAGTTTTAGGCGGGGAAGGGGTGTTTTTTAAAAAAATTGGAAGTAAAAGGGGGGAAGCCCTGGGAGACTCAAAAATGCTCTTGTAATCACCTAAAGCCCAAACTGGACTTTCTCCACTCCTGTTTTAAGACTTTTTCCTTTCCCCTTTTAATCTTCCTATTAGAAAGTGTGATGTAGTTTTAAAACGGGGTGGGCAAAATGTGCCCCTCCAGATGTTGAAACATAAATTTTTCCAGCATTCCTAAACATCATTATGCTGACCAGAGCTGCTGGCAGCTAAAGCCCAACAACACCGAGAGCTTGCCCCTGGTCTTGAGCCAGTGGGGGAAATGATTTTTTTCCTTGGGTGAATTCATTTTTAGAGATTTTTAAAAATTTAAGGGCTGGGCAGGGACCAAAGCAAAGGCTAAAATCAAAAATTTCGGGCATTTTTTAATGCAAACATTTAAAAGAAGAAATATTTCAACTTTTTAAATGGGGGGGGGAAAAATTTTTAAAAAATTTATTTTTTTCCCCATCTTTCTCAAAACATGGGCCCAAAAAACAGAAAATTTAAATGATGGTGGTCATTGGAATGATTAAATCTGCCCTCAAAAGGAAAACCCCATCTGGGTTTGGGTTCCCCTCTTTAAAATATTTAAAATTTTGGACCACCTTTAGGGAGACTTGGATTCAAATGCCCAAAAATTCCCCCAAAAAGCCAGGGGGAAGGTTTCTATCTTAACTCCATAGTGTTATTTTTTTAAAGGCCTCACAGAGGGAGGGGAAATTCCCTTTGTTTCCGGAAATTGCTTGGAAGGATTGGATGAAAACACTATGCCAAAAAAAGGGACAAGTTTGTATGGCCAGGGAATTTTTTTAAGTTTCATTCATATCAGTGGATGGCATGGGGTAAACCCCTCCAAACCCCTAACCCATACATTATAATTGCCCAAAAACCCCCAAAAAACATCTGTTGGGGGCCAACATTCCCCTTTTAACACAAAATTTTTTTGAAAACCCAAATTTTTTAAACAATTTAAAAAACTATTTGAAAAAGACCCTTCCCCTTTATTCCTTTTGGGGGAAAATTTCAAGTAATATTTTGTTTTTTAAATTACAAATGAAAATTCTCAGTTAAAACACTAGACAAATTCATTCCAACAAAGTTTCCAAATTTCATTCCCAGTGAAAAGGGAGCCTTCCCCCCCAAAAAGACAGGCTAAAATTTCCATGTTGGGCAACAAACTTGGGGAGAGGGCACTTTTAACACTGCCCCCCTCTTGGAATAAAATTATGCTTACATATATAGCTTGTTTTCAAAACCCCTTTAAAACCCCAGGAATGGTGGAAGGTCCTTTCCCCCTATCCAAATACTGAAAAAGGGTTAAACTACTTATCCAGTCAATGTTTGTGCATAGATCAGGTTTTCATCTGTCCCTTCCTTTTCTTTGCCTTTTTTTGGCAAAAAATCTTGACCCCCGCCTGACCTGGACTGCAGAATTTCAACTCGGGGTTTTCCCCTGAGCCTTTAAACTATGAATCTTTGAGAACCTTTTTAAAAGGGCCCTTTAAAAATGGGCTTTTTCCCTTTCTTGGTATTTGTTTAAAGCTTTCCTGATTGACCTTTTTTAAAAGCTTCAAAAAAAAATGGGGGGATAGAAATTTAAACAAAGTCATTTTTAATAAATTAAAATTTTTTTTTAAAAAATCCATAAAAGAAGCAGTGAAGCATCAGGGAAGGGCTGGCATATGGGCCCTAACAGCAGTCAAGTCAAAAACCAAAAATTTACCAAAACCACCAAGGACCAAAAAGCTTTTAAAAAGGGGGGGTGTTCACCTTTCATGGGTAAAACACCCCAAAAACCCCGAGGGATCAGACCAAAGGCCTTTTAATCCCCAACCCCGGTTTTTACCGTGATCAAACCAGGGGGGGCTTCTGGGAAAGCCCACTACAAGCAGAGCATGAACCCCAAGACCTATTTCACATTCGCAATTAAAATTAGCCCCCAAATGTATAGCCCTCAAGGGAAAAACAAATTTCTAAACCAAAAACTACTGATGGCCCCTTTTCCATCAGTTTTTTCAAACCTTTTTTTATGCCATTGAAGGGATATCATTCTCAGCTCTTAAAAATTTCAAATCCCCCTAGTTTAACTGTAGGAGACTTAAAAAACACCTATAGAAATAAAATATAGAAATAAAATTCCCCAATTTAAATTTACTTTTTCCCTTTTTTTTTCCCAAAGGTTTTTTTTTTTTCCCCCCCAAAATAACCACTTTTTTGGTAAAAAAAATTTTACATGGTCAAACCCAAAAACCGTGATTTTTTCCCCAAACCCCCAATTTTAAATCAAATTTACACCCATTGGGGAATTTTTTGATCACTAAAAAGGTTTTTAGGGAAAAACGAAGTGGGGGGAAAGCTTACGTTATTGGCCATTTCTGCCCCCACTTTAATGTTTTTCCTTTTTAAAAACCCCGGAATCTGGGTTTGAGTTTAGAAGCCCAAAAAATCTTGGCCGAGAATTTTTGGGCCCCCCCCCCCCCAAAAAATTTAAATAAAAAAATGAAAAAAATGGGGGCCCAAAAATTTTAAAAAATTTACCTGCCTCCCCCGCCACTTTAAAAAAACATTTGGCCATAATGCAAAAAGGTTTAAAAAGGGTTTTTCATATATGGGGAAAAAGAAATTGCAGAATAAACTTTGGGGTACTTTCAAATTCCCCCCCTTTTTTTTTTTTCCGGGGGACACTTTTAACAGGTTTTTTTTAACAAAAATTTTTTAAGACCCCTTTTTTAAAAAAATTTTTAAATATTTCCCCTTAAAAAAAAAAAAGGGGGGAAAAAATTCTCCCGAAAATTATTTCCCCCAAATTTTGGGTTTTTTTCCTCATGCAAAAAAGTTACATTAAAAAAGGGCCAACCAAGTATTTAACTAATTCACCCAATTGCTTTGGGTTTAAATTTTTTTTTTAATTTTCCCAAAATTTTTT